>WEKY01014479.1:14422-64097 GCA_013390045.1 Picathartes gymnocephalus
AAAACCCAAAAAAAAAAAAACAAAAAAAACCCCAGACACACACACAAAAAAACAAACCAAAGCAAAAAAAAGAAACAAACAAAAAAATCCAACGCACCCCCCCCCAAAAGAAAAAACAACCCAAAACAAAACAAAAAAAAACCCCCAGGAGTTGTGACTCAGTAGGGCTGGTGATCCCTTGGATCAGAATGGACTATTATGATCTCTTGATGTTCCTTCTAACCCTATATTGCAACTGTCAAGCAGAAATCAAATATTTACAAGGTAAGTGCAACTATGACTTGGAACCTCAGTCTGCTGTATGACTATTTGCATCAAGCTGGTGTCAAGGTTCACACAAGCAACAAGGAACTATAACCCAGAAACTTTAGAGCTTCCCTTCCAGCCCTGTGGGGGGCTTCATTACCTTCTCTGCCCAAAGGACTTACCCTAATTCCAACATTGTCAGAGGCCAATGAGGAAGTGTTCAGGGCAAACTCTGCCATGCCCTCTTCATTTGTTGTATAATTTTGTTCCTGTCCTCCTTGAAGATAAATTCTCACAATTTCATTGGCAATTGGAGCATTAGACCCATCCACTAGTTTCACCTGGAGGAGCAAAACCAGTACAGATTGGAAGGAGAGGAATGGCTGCCACCTGAACAGACTGGTAGAACACCAAGGTGAAGACGTTTGGTCCATGTCAGACAAGGAAGACACTTTATACATATCTCTTTCAGAGATGGCTGAAAACCTTCTGAATACTTTTTCTTCACCTCTTTCTTATCTTTGCCTCCTGGTCAGAGGAGTGGATGTGGAGAATGACATGCACTCACATCCCTGAGGCCTCCAATTAAACAGGTGACTGTAGAAGCAGAATTTTAGTGAACTGGAGAAGCAGAAGCACAAGGACAGAATGAGGGCTGTGTTCTCAGCTGCTGTTCCCCAGTTTGAGAGCCTTCAGAGAAAAGGAGACCCACAGGGATTAGCAGCACTGAGGCCCAGCATCCTTGCAGAGTTGGGGCACACATCTGACCAGAAGGTTCAGTAGCATCATTGCTTGGCACTCGTGGTATTCCATTCTCAGGGTTTCCCTACCTGCCCAAAGAAGGGGACTCCTCGCTTGTAGTAGGTATCTGAAAGTGCAAACATGACTCTGCTAATGGTGGTTGTGATCTCAGAGAAGCTTGTTCCAGTCAACTCCACTCCTGCAGAAAGAAGCATAAAGAAATAATTTGCCTCTGCCCAACCAGAATTCCTTTTACTCTAGGCCAACCCTCCTTTCCTGGACAAACTATTTTCTTGGTGGTCCTAGACTAGAGGCAGGAAAACTCTAAGATTCCAGAAGAGCTAGAGTCTGCTTTTATCCCTCATTCCTACTGGGCAGGCCCTTCTGCTGGTCTCTCCTGGGCTCATTACATTTCTCTTTCATCCAGATGATTCATACCTGTATCCTCCTCTTTAATCTTAGCCTCTACATGGAGTTTATTTTCATATCCACTTCTCTTGAGCTGGAATAGTTTGGTCTTTACCACTTCAGAAATGCAGCCATAGATGTCTGTCTGTTGGAGAAAAACAAACAAGACCATTATATTCTCATTTATACAATGTTTATTCAACTTAATGAATCCATCACTGTCTGTTGCTCTGAACTGAAAAAAAAGCCCATAACCTCACAGATAATCCATCTCTGTTGTTTTTTATCAAAACTGGAAAAAGACATAAATAACTTAGCAAAGAGCATATTGAGGTACTTACAGCAACATCAGAGCAAAAAGTTTGCAAAATAGACAATTTTTATGCATGTTTGTGAAGTTTAAAGCTGCCAATACCTGGTACAAGTGCATAGGGAAATAGTCAATGTATGCCACATAAGAAATGTTTGTCAGACATCAGAATTGTTAGAAAAATAAAGCTGCTTACTTAAAATAGTAAGCCATATGAGTGATACATAAACCAAAGCCTGTAATTTGTAGAAAGCAGATCACAGCTGTAAAAGTATTTCCAAAGCTTGCCATCTATCTTCAACAAATTCTTGTACAAGGCAAGTCTCCATGGAAGAGATGCCTGGAACAGAAGTTAGCACCACAGTGTTTATATTTTCTTTTGACATGGGTAACAACAGCAGTGGCAGAGGCAGTGTGGACATCATGTTGTAGCAGAGCCCAGGGACCACAAGAACATCGTCTATTTCCTTTCTTCTCCTGATATATTTCCACAATTGCTATTACTCCAACTTCTGGCAATTAAGTCAGTATTGTTGCACCTGTCTGTGCTCCAAACACCTTTCAGTTTTGCTCTTGCCAGTCTAAAAGGTGAAAAAAGTGGGGGCTTTTTTCTGTCTGTCTTAACCACTGCTGCTAAACCTGTATTTCTTTCCTTCTTGCTCAAAATCCAACAGCCTTTCCCCTGGTTTCTGCACCTTTCCTTCCTCTAACACCAGCTTCTAACCCCATACACTGCCCCCAGTGTAAGCCAGCTCCAACTCTGTTCTCATTGTTCATGGCTTTTCTATCTTACTTTCCTCTTATACTCTCTACACTCCATCTGAGCTTTCTGTTATTTCTTTCGTCTCTTCATTCTCCATCAGATTCTGGCCTTTACACACGTTGCTATTACTGCACAAACCTTCTCCCTATTTTTACCTTTCACAATTCATCTTGCACCCAATCTTCTCTCATTCTTCAGCCTTCCTTACAACACATGGATTTTCACAGAATCATAGAATCACAGAATGGTTTAGTTTGGAATGGGGCTTAAAGGCCATCTAAGTTCCAATTCTCCTGCCACAGGAAGGGCACTTCCCAAGAGACCAGGTTGCTCAGAGCCCCATCCAGCCTGGCCTTGAATACTTCCATGGATAGGGCATCCACAACTTCCCTGGGCAACCTGTGCCAGTGCTTCACCACACTTTTACACTATGTTTGTACATACTCAGAGCAAGCCTGTGCTTGAGCCTATTGAGCAAGGCATGCTCAATAACACTTTCTCCTGTCAGTCTACCCACCACAGTAATCCTGACTCACCTGTCCAGAGAACTCCTCACACACTGCTCTAGCCTCTTCACCATAGCAGGATACGGCTGCACGTTCATACTTCCGGCAGACACGGAAGTTCACGAAGCCAGGAACAGGCTTCCCAAACGTGTATCTACCAGCAGGGAGGAAAACAGAGACATTATGAATGTAAGAGGGATGTAGAAAAATTACAATCTCATCCCCACTGATGCCAGGGCTCTTCCCTAGAGCTGCCTCCAGGATACACAGGGTTGTCATAGGAAATAAAAAGCAGAAAGGAATCTGGTAACATATGCTAATGCTGATTTTGTTGAGAGCCCCCCTCATCCTGAAGAAGATATTGCAAGCATCTACCCCACCACCCAATTGTGATGGAACTGGTTTGTGTATGTATGAGCACTGGGTCTTTACTCTCACCCTTCAGCCCAAGCCATGGCTCTCCCTGCAAGGTGTATGGAACACTGCAAGGTGGAATCCAATGAGGTGGCCCAAAGGAAAGAGAGCAGCTGCATCTCTTATGGTTTCCTCTCCACAATAACAAGCAGAAGACACAGTTAAAACATCATTCATGGAAAAACTGGACTAAAGACCTCTTCCCTAGCACTGTAGCTGGTGTGAAATCCTCAATGACTCAAAAAATATGCAAGAAACACTCTCCCAAAGAAGCAGACCAAAAATATGTTTCTATATGTTACATTAAAAGTGCATCAAACAGTAACTGTTGCCTTTTGTCTACTAGTAGATATAGACTGTTTGGTCCTGGAACCCCAGAAGGATTGAGAAATATAATAAAGTCTCGTCTCTCAGTTTCCCAACTGAACTTTCACAGCAACCGAAGAAAGCACTGAAACCAAACAGAACTTGAAAGAATGACACTCACAGTCCACAAACTGTCACATTCAGCTCCTCAGCAAGAATGCTGATCACCTTGGGCATTTTCACTGTCACTTCGAATTTTGGCAGCACTGCAGCAGAACCAAAGGAAAACACAAATTACCTAAAACCCTTTTACATCTAAACAGTCAGATTTTAGAGGCTTCTGTCACCTGCACATCCCACTGAAATCACTGAGAATCCCTCAGCCAAGCACTGTGCCAGGTAAGAAGACAAGATTATTATACCACCTTTTAAAAATACAGCAGCTTCGTAGGTAACACATGGGTTATCAGTCCCACAGCAGTAGGATGCAGTAAAATAGAGAGATAAATCAGTAGAACTTTCCCACAAATATACGGAGCTGTGACTGCAGCCTGGTCTCTGCATTTCCAAAGCATATAGATCTTATCAATGTTCAAAACAGGAAGACACCCTGGCTTCCCCAGTGACACAGCATGGGGTTACATCCCATCCAAACCCAGCTGTGGGAGGGGAAGTGGATGGTGACTGTCTTGGGAGAACTAGAAGGGGATTCAGGGCACAGGACAGAGCACAGTCTTGCAATTGGAAGAGGTCAAAGGACTTTCAGACTCATCTTCCAGGACACCTCTCTGTTGCATGAGCCAGATCATGTCAGACTATGTAACAAGGGCTGCAGCTGGATTGCTGGGGTGGGAAGCTATGCTGGTTGTTATCATGTGCAGGGGTGTACTGGGATACCATTTTTCTAGCCAAGCAGATGGAACTGGCATAGAGGTGAGAGCACCAAAGGGAGGTTAAGGCACTAAGGCATCACACAAGCTACAGGCTTAGTTTGTGGGGGAAAAAAAGGAAAGATCTTAATTTAGAGCCCAGATAGCCCCAGCCTAGACCCAGACTTGTAGTGTGACCTTTGGCAGGTATGCAGCCAACTGGAGATGAGGCTGTAGCCTAAAAGCACCTCTGAAAGGAGGTGAGGCTTGTGGCTGTTAACACAGACTGATCCAAGAACTTTGCTGCTCCTGATAGGAGCCTTGCTGAGGTGGGCATTCAGAAGAGCTGCACTGCATGAGAAGAGCTGCACTGCATGGTCTGGGGCTTAGGGAGGAGTGGAGATAGGTCACTCAAGTCCTTCAGTCTTCTCCTAAAGAGATTATTTATGGGAGAGAAAGGACACAGAAACAGTTTTCCAGCCATGCTGGACATCCTGGTCAGATCTGTTATGGTGTTCAATTAAGATTTTGCACCCCATGGGAGTAGCTGTTTAGAACTTGAAACTGCAGTGACAATTACCATACTCCTCCACGGAGAAAGAATGCTGAACTGTCTTCCCAAAGGCCTTCTGTGCCACCACTCTGTAGGTTCCTTGGATAGGTTCAGAGGTGAGGTTGAAGAACAGTGGTATAAATCCCATCTCTAACTCTATGTTTGTCCACTGGTACAGACGATTTTTCCTTGGGTCCTACAGATAATGTGATCACAAGGAGATTGTGAGAATGACAGGAGTCTGCAATGAGGTCTAGCAAAAGCAGTGAGGAGAGGGCCAGCCCCTGTGTTTCAGGAGGCTGCAGGCCAGGAGTGGAGGGCACTAACAGAGCTTTGGGGGGAGCGCACAGCAGGATGACAGAGGAGCTGCAACCTGGGCTCGGGTACATGGTAGCCACCATATGAGTTAAAATTCTGTATAGTTGAATTAATGTAATGGACCAGCTTAACACAAAAAATAAACCAGAATCATCTTGAGGCAACTGTTTATTTTGCCCAGGTTGAGGTGCAATAGATGTGAATGTGAATTAAATGTTTGTACATACCTCAATATACACCAGTGGGAACTAGAAAAAGAAGAAAGGAAGCAGCATGTTTAGACAGAGTGCAAGAAACACGGTCAAATGACTAGGGCTATGACCACATTTCAGGTAAAAGCTAATCATCCAATGGTAAGGAAAAAAGTTCCTGGTATGGATCATCAGAGCATTTTGGGTATGAGAGACAGGGACAATCCTCTCAGGCACAAAAGACAACCAAAATTACTACTTACTAACTCCGGATGATCTGCAGTGCTAATAAAAACAGGTGTACACTGTGGTAATGGCAGATTGCTCACTGTTTACACCAGCACTGCCCATTTGCAGTTTGTCAAACCTTTCTAAGAAAGCAGTAGGGAGCCTTGTGCAGAAATTTGACAACAGATCCTATTATAAAGATCTGAGGTGACCCAGAACTTCTACAGTTATCTTGGTGTACTGAGACCTCTCCCCAAAAGAAACTATTCTTCTCCCTTTCCCCACATTTGACTTAAGGCCAAATAAGTTGAAAAACAAGCATCATGCTTACCATTTCATTCACAGGTCGGAACTCTTCATCCAGAGAAACAATTCTGAACAGGACTGATGGAGAAAGATAGACAATGACATTTCATAGTGCAATCAACAACTAGAAAAATCAGTTGCAAAAGAAAATGGTATAGCAGACAATGGGGCTGCTCTCTTCTAAGGAAATTCCATTTACTAGAATGCTAAGTCATGCTAGAAGGTTACCCATCTACTATGGGTACATGAATAAGAGGATGTTAAGACCAAATCCATGGCAGTGTGATCTTATTGATCATGGGCATTAGAATCTCATTAATCGGGCCCGAAGCTAAATTTAAGTTGCCTTTGTCTACTTTGCAGTGAGGAATTTTTATGCCAGAATTCACATGGGTCTTCTAATTTTGTTGTAACTAGACTGACTTCCTTGGAAGGATGAATAGAAGCAAATATACTTTAGCACTTGGCTGCAGGTTTGTGTTGGCTCTGGATGGAGAGAGAATTCACTACCTCTTTTAGGACATTTGTTTTTATCCAGCCAAATTTAGGAGATCAGTGGCCCAGAAGAAATAAAATGCTTACATAATTCTTACTGTCTTCATTGAGCAAAATCAGCTGTTGCTTTGAAAGCTATTTCATTACTTAGTCTGAATTTTGTTCCTGTTCTCTATAGGATAAATATCCAGTCTTTCTCTGATTTTAATGCAGACCCCTTAACTGCATGGACCACAACAACAGAGCCCACAGTGAGAGAGGGAGAGTGTGCAGGGGCCCCAGATACGTGCATGCACCTTAAGATTCCCCAGATTTTCCCTATATGGAGCAATAAAACATAAGCCTCAGCCATGCAGTTGCAATTCTGACCACCACTGAAAGCAACTGACATCTGGCCAGCATGATCCAAGAGTTTTAGCACAAATGTTTGTTTCAAATGCACATCTCCACCCCTTTCCTGGTACCTGTCTGTCCGGGCTTGTAGATGGGTTTGTCTGTCTGGATGAAGACCAAGCTCTCGGAGTTCTGGACCATCACTAATTTGCGGCTGCTGAACTGCAGTGTGTCCCCCTTCACCCTCACAGTGAGAAATGTGGCTGGTAACGGGAGTCCTGATTTTGGAAGCTGGAGAGTAAGAAGGAAACTGTGTAACAGACCACCTTTAAAGGCTTCCTGAACTGAACTAGCCTTCATGAAATAAGAGATCGAATATAATCCTGATGGACCCAACACAGAGGTGAGAGGAACTATAATCAGGAACAAGAGACTGATCTTTATTTGTCCCATATTCCTACCTGCTCCTCCTACTGGTCAGTGATTGTGCAAGTATTGAGCAGCAAAGGAGCTCTCAGCTCTACCACCCAATTTTTAAAAATTCTTGCTGCCCTCATCAAACCTTTCCATCCTTTTCCTTTTGATATTCACAAGCAGAACGGAATAGTCCTTCTTCTCTTCCAGATAATGTCCCTAGTCCTTGCAGAACATTTCCTTTCCTAAACCAGATATGCCAGACATCTTTACATCTCTCTCCTAAGTGACAAAGTCAGTCTTCAGCCTACATCTGACAAACCAAGACATAAATCCCAACCTTTTTGGTGTCCTGAAGACAGTTCTTCAGTCTTCAGGCCAAAGACATAATCTAGGCTCTGAGCTAAATGATCAGGTTTCCTAGTTGCCTACAACTCGTTATAGTCCCTGGGGCTTTCAATTACATTAAAATATAAATTTTCTGCTTTGCTGGTTTTATTCAGATACAGGCAATCACAGCTCTATGTTCTTACATTAATTCAGTATACACTAGGCAAAAAGTATTTGAGGTCCAAAAGCTCTACCACAATTTGAAGGCACTCAAGTAACAAACAGTGGATGTTGAAGGATGGTGTGGAACCAACAGCCATCAGGAGTGTCAATATACTAAACCCATGTTCTCCTCCTGTGGGGAGAGAAAGGGGTGGCTTTCTAGAATTCAGCATCTCACAGTCATTTAGCATCCTAAGGAGATCTCAGCAGTAAGAGGGTGTTGAGGATGGACATGAACACACCCTTAGCCAAGAGGTAAGTAAATCTCTACATAGTATTACTCAGGTCATTACTTCTCAGTGCCTGTACATTTTATGCCTGGCACAAAAGATCATCCCATGAGGATGAGATACTCACTGAGAAAGGGATGCAGGTGAATATGTCTTTCTCTGACACCACATCATCAATCAGGCTCCTGTTCTCCCCTAGAAACTCGAGTGTGGCACTCAGTGTCACAGACTCGTTCAGGTGGGTCAGCTGAACGCAGACTTTCTCATGAGAATTGGTGTGTATCATAAAGGGCACCATCACCATGTACTGCCTAAGGAACAAGGAAGGATAGGTCAGAGAAGCAGGAACAGGTAACAGGAGCTGTGTATAAAGAACAAACAAACCAATCTGATGACTAGAGCTTTCACCGGACAGGGAGAAGGGTGCATTTTCTAAGAGTATAACAAGATTTCCAGCATGTCTATAGCAGCAGGGGAAAGCAGAGAGGCTGGTTTCAAATGTAAAATACCAGAGGAAATCCTCCACGCAAACATCTGGAAAGGATATGTTTTTCTATGTTGTGGCACAACAGCAGCACTTCTTCCTGGGATCCTGAATAAAGGCGGCGGGGAACTCAATTGTCACCTTTGCTAGACACTGTTACTAGGACTCAGGAGCCACACAAATGCCAATACCCAGTGAAAAAATGCCGTTGACTACACACTGTGAAGTGCCTGGAGCGCTACTCTCATTCCTCGCAGAGATCCAAAGCTGCCACAGCGTGGTGCCAGATCTTAAGCAAAAACAAACAAGTTTCAGGTTTTCAGGGAAGCAAGATCTCTCTCAGCTCAACAAGGGCTCCCTGCTTCCCTGCTCAGCCCTACGCAGCCTCCTTCTTTCCCAGCGTGGCAACTTGCCAGTGGTGTCCCGGTGCCCAGCACTGCATCTGGGAACCAAGCCCAATCCACCTAATGCTAACCGTGCTCCCATTTTGGTGGGTGAGGACTGGCCTCCAGTGGGCATACCCAGAGCAGCGAGCAGATGGGAGAAGAGCCCTCACCTCAGCAGTAAGGCACGGCATTCCCTTTAGCAGGTAGCAGAGACTCTGGCACCTTTTTGTCCATCAGTTGGTCTGCAGGGAGCAAGCTCTGGACCCTCAAATCCCACTGTCTGTTTCCCCAGCATCTGATGAAAGCACTGAAGCACAGCCTTTCTCAGAAACTCCCCTGCACCCCTTGCAGCTCTGTGATGGGTGAGGTGCCCCGTGCTTTGCAGAGGAGGAAGACACATTGCCAAAAAGCCAAAGGAGAAAGTCTTTGGGATGTCAGGACCCTCCATGTGCTGCTCCTACCACACATGTACACACATGCACAAAATACAAATACCCTTCACATACAACCAGGGCAAAAGGGGGTAAAGAAGGGAGGCAGGACAATACACCCTCACAGACCTGAACAGTTACAGTCTTACGGTGTCTCATTACCCTGAGTGAGAAGGGAATTTTCATTCCATTGGCTGAACTGAAAATTGTGAATTAATAAAGCCATTTCCAAGCATGCCAGATGAGCTATTTGCTCTTTTTTCTTCTCATTATTGTCTAAAAAAGCCTCTTCGAACTCCTGGGCATTTCAACCTGGAGTAGGACAGTCAACCCAAAATTACACCTTTCATTGTCCTTTCAAAACAGTTTGTCTCTTAAGAAGAACTCATTACACAAACATTTATGAAAAGTTGTCTTTCAAAAGAACTAATTTTGTGCATAAATTTTTGTTGAAATCTTGTCAATTCACTGGAACAGCAAAAGGTATTGTCATAGACCTTTCCCTCTTCTTTTCCTTTTTTTTCTTCCCCTAAGTTTTACTGATATCTCAGTTTCATAGCTTGTTTTGGGTCTCTATCAACCACTAGAATTCCTGTTTGTAAAAGGCACTTTACACAGCCCTGGTGTCTTTATTCCTGGATAAAAGAAATTAGATAGAAGACAAGGGACAAAGAAATAGACAGAGGAATACAGTCGAGGTCTCCTGCCTGCCCAGAGACCCCCCAGCATAGCTTACGGCTCTGTGACGGGTGATGTGTGTCCTGGAAGGAAGAAGAGGAGGAGGAAGATGCTTGATATGATAAGCAGCCCGTTCTTCCCCATGGTTCACAGCAGGACGTGGTGATTCAAGCAGATACTCAGTGCGGTCTAGTGCTGCTTTTACTCCCACTCTGCTCTTCCAGTCAACCCCTTTATATTCTCCTCTGCAAACAGCCCAGGGGCTGGAGGAGATAAGGGCTGGGGGCCAGGGCCCATCCGGAAACAGGGAGAGGCAGTAAGGAGGAGCTGGAACTAGCAGCTCCAAGTCTGGGCAGAAGGCCAGTGCTGGGGGAGAGAGGGAGGGGAGGGTTCCTGGCAGGCCAGAGCTCTGTCTCTTTTGGGGCAGGACAGAGGCAATGGAAGAGGAAAGGTTGTAACTAAGGAAAAAACGGCTAACAGCAGGGAAAGGCCTCCATTTCTGGCAGGGCTCTTTGTATGGAGCTGGAAACAGCACTGGTCATGGATGTTGCTGGAAGAGCAGGAGCTGTTTGATTTCCTTCAAACTGGGAGCAGGAGATTGAGCTAGGATTTGGGAAACAAGCGTGAGTGTGTCTAATTCCCATCAACAGATTGTGAAAACAGGGAATGGAAACTGAAAAAACCTTCCCTTTCCACCCACGCTGTTCCCTTTTGCTCTCCATTCCTGGTCCCATCAAAGCTAATACCAGGAAAAGAGGCCGAAAAGTGCCTGGAAAATCAAGCCATCTAAACTAACCTGGCCTTCACCCTGACAGAAACAGGGACAGTGACATGATGGGAAGCTGCCAAAAGTTCAACTCCTTAACAGCATGTAACTCATTAACCAGCTGCCCAGAGCAGCATCTACCCTCACATAGCAGAACATATGGGCTTGGGTCTTAATTTCCTTCTACTGGTTCTTGCTTCAGGTCAAGTTATTGGTACATCTAGATCAAATTATTGCTGTTTGATGGAGTCATCCTGGTTTAATTAGGTGAAAATCCATATAATACACTGTGATGGGCTATGTTGCACCACAGAGGGAAATGGGGTTTTTAGACCACCGTCTTTACTTGGTCTACAGCAGGAGGATCAATAGCTCTGGTAATTATTACCCTTGCAAGTGGCAGTAGAATATCTTACTTATAGTTCTAATGCAAACTCCAAAGAATGGAGATCTATGTTAGAGGACGCAAAGTATAGTTTTCAGATTATAAAGTGCACAAGATAAAATTATTTTTCACCCTTCTCCTACTATAATCATCACAACTTTGTTAAGGTCAGAAACTCTGGAGTTAAGAAATTCAAGTACAGTGCAATAACAAATCTTCATTACAGACCTCATTCTGCCCTGCAGTGACCTGTATAGGAAAAAAGAGGATAGTAGTCCACGTACTGTTTCCTTGGGGACTGCACAAAAGACAGGCCAGACTTGTGCGTGCTCTTCCTTCTGCATCAGATACCTAATGATGGCTTTGCTTGCCCAAAATAAATGTAACTCAGGAAAGTCTGCCTCACCCACAGAGAAGAAGACTTGTACATGGGCTGGCCAAAGCCCTTTTGAAGATGACAATTTAGAGTAGTAAAGGTCGGGAGTTGGACTGATGGAACATAAACCTGACAGGACAAGTTGCAGAACTGCACATGGCAGAGGGAACTAAAACTACCTTTGCTGTCAAATAGCCAAAAAGCTCACATAGCTCCCAAACCAGCTCCTGACCATTAGGACCTTGGTCAAAAATGTGCTCTTTAGCCAAAAACTGAAGAGAAATGCTTTCAATCCGTTCAGGCAAGGTAAACTAGGCAAGCTCAGAGACTTGTTCATCTCACCTACATATCACAATAGTATGAGAAACTGTTTCTTCAGTGGTATCCTCTGGTAAGGTGACCAGAATTATTTCATAGTGTCTGGCAACTTTCTGGGAGTCAGGAACAACTATCTTTTGATAGTTGAATGGACTCTGGCACAAATAAAACAACCCGCCCAAAGTAACCCAGACAAACCAAGATAAAAACTCAAGTTCTGATCTCCTACCACACTGCAGTTTCCCCAGGTCTGCCTGTTGCAGGCATGGTTATTGAAAAGCAGACCCACCCTTGCTGTAAAACATTTTCACCTGAGACCTTCATCTCAGTGAACTCTATATGAGGCTCAGCAGACACCCACATAGCTAAGTATGCTAAGATCTGTAATTTTGTCTTTATCTGCCTTGACACCTTCATGTGTAGCATCCCATTAAGCACATGGAAGATAATGCCACTGGTAGATGGAAAGGATTTCCTGCAATTATAATAAAAATATGAAGCAAATATACGTAGTCTGAATTGAAATGCTCAAGTTGGTTATTGTGTTTCTATGATTGTAGGAATAAGATCTCTCCTCAGCCTTCTCTGCTTTAGCATAAACCACCCCAACTGTCTCAGCCTCTCCTCATAGGGGAGATGCTCCAGTCCTTTCATCATCTCTGTGGCCCTGTTGGACTTTCCAGTATGTCCATGTCTCTCTTGTGCTGAGCAGCCCAGAACTGAACACAGTGCTCCCAAATATTCAATATTCAAACAAAAATATATGTATTTTTATGGTGTTCAGACTCTGAGCTTGTCTCTGCTCTATTTGAAATGAAAGATCATTGTATTAAGGGTTTGTCCACTGTTTCCTCTATCTGTATGAAAAGGCAGAGGTGGGGAGGAAAACAGGTTTTTGGTAGATTAAATAA
This sequence comes from Picathartes gymnocephalus, assembly GCA_013390045.1. Classification (NCBI taxonomy): domain Eukaryota; kingdom Metazoa; phylum Chordata; class Aves; order Passeriformes; family Picathartidae; genus Picathartes; species Picathartes gymnocephalus. The sequence goes on from WEKY01014479.1 coordinate 27,341, forward strand.
TTACAGAGAATTAGCTGTATTTCTTTGACTCCAGAAGTCCAGTCTCTTGACTAGCTTGGTTAAACGTGCCTAATTCCTTCCAACAGAGAGAAAAAATTGCACAGGTACACACTTTTGTTCCAGTGCAGTCCCGGAGATTTATTTTCACTGCTGGATTTACAGAAGCTGCAGTTTCACATCACCCTCTTCTCTCCCACTTGTACCACTGGGATGCAAAAGGAGAAGCTGCCACTGGAAGAAATATGTTTGTATGTTCCTGTCAATGAACAGCAGGCTTCATTTTCCTGTTCCTTCTGATATCAGACAATGGACAAGCAGGGAATGGAAATAAAATCTGACACTTAAAAGTAAAGGAAAATTACTAGGTCCCCCTCAGAGATCTGAAGGCACCTGTTGTGACAAAGATTTTATTTGCCCTTATAGGACAAATAAGGGAAAGACTAGGCTAGGGAATATGTCCCAGGTCTCATCTGGTCACAAACAGCAGGAATCCAATACTTGCGGACTGAGAATAGATCTATTGCTGAGTGTAACTCACCCTTATGGGCAACAAACCTGTCCTTGTAAAACACTTTAATAAGGGTGTGGAAAAGGCAAGTCCTTGCTTTTGTGTGAAGCTTCAGTTTGCAAAACAATGATCAACTCATACCACTGATGAGGTTGTTGTGAGATAAAAAAGCACATGGGATTTATCTAAGTGATTTCTCACAGATCCATGGAACCCAAACTTCACAGCTGGAGGCATGAAACTGATCTTTCATCAGGACAGCACAGTTTTGCACAGGGCTGTTAGAGTGGACCCTGCAAGAGAAATGGAACAGTAGTGAGAATGAGAGAAAATACTGAGATTGTCTCCTGGAGACAAGACATTAAAAACATCTGATTTTGAAGGGTGTAGCCCGGAGGAAGAGTAACAACCTGACCTCCAAAAGGCAGCTGTTAGAAAATAAAATGTACACCAAAGAACCTACCTACCTGCCACAACTAAGTCATTTTGCCATCATAGAACCCAAATCAGAATCAATATGGACACAATACCCTGCAGTGGCAGTGATATCCACCAGCATATGAGTGGCAGTGGTGAAAGTTTCATGGAATGATCGCTGCCTTCAAGGAGTTTGTAGAAACAGAAAGCTGGATTTATTCAGGGAACTAAGCCAAGTGCTCAGAGTACTGACCTGTTGACAGTGAGGTCTTGGGCAAGTTTTCCTTGCTGGAGAGGCTTTAGAAACTAACTCATTGCCTTGACTGCCATAAAAAGGAAAGAGCCAGGCAAAGTCACTGGATAAAAACATGTTTTCCCTCATGGAAAACACTGACTTTTGTCCTAGTAAAGACTGACATGAAATCAAGGTTCTGACTTAGGTTGGCACTAGCAGAGCAGGAAAGGGCTGGGTCCTTGTACCCAGTGACATCAGCATTCAACAGAATGGGTGCAAGGTGGCTAAACCCAGTAAAGCCATATGCCTTTCTGACCAAGCATCTGTGTGCTGGTGCAGGTAAATAAAGTCGTTGGTCTGAGCAGCTGGAGGGAAGTAGAGATACTAACACTTGACCTGCTTCGCACAGGTACATGCCCTTACAAGATGCAGGGCAGTGAAAAGTAAACCCTGCTGACCTTAGTGCAGTACAGTTGACAGGAAGAAGAAAATCTGCCCAAGAAGAAAGCTTCTGACATCTGGAGGAGGAACTCTGGGTGTTCTGGAACACCAGGCAATCTGAATAAGCACTACTGTTTTTAAAACAGAACAAAACTCACTTGACATCACTTAATACAGAGCCATCCTCCCAAATCCATCCAGAGCTTGTACGGTTCCTCAGTCCAATCCAGAAACACTCTGCTTGAATACGTTTGAACAGATCCTAGAAAAGATGATGAATTACAAATGATTAAGGAAAGCCAGCCTGAAAATGGAGGTAAGGATAAGAGAGAGCAAGACACATCCCCTCACCTCACTGTTCCTTAAGTGACTGACAACACTGCCTCCCAACACCTTCTAATGACAGGGCCAGGAGTTGGACTTGATGACCCTGATGGGTCCCTTCCTACTCTGCATATTCTGTGATTCTATGAACTGCACCCCAGTCTCCTGGAGTTTCCTGCATAGACCTTTATTTAGGAAGCTATGTTATTAATATTAACACTCTACTATACAGCTAATATGAAGTATGAACCATTAGAGGTAAAACCACGGCAGGGTAGGGCAGGAAGTGCAGGCACTGCCAGATATGTGTAACAAATCCAGTATGAAAGCTCTTTAAATTTGATACACATTTTCGTCTTATATGTTTGCAATATTCATTACCTTTTGCTAACTTTTAACTTCTGATTATTGTTAAAAGGTGACGCCTGCCACAGGAACTCAGCCCTGAAGTAAATTCCCCATCCCCAACCCTCCTCCCCACAAAAAGACAAAGCCAGGAGAGGTAAGTTTTTCTTGTCCACCTTTGCAACCAAAGAACAGCAACCTTTCAGGGGTATGGCTGGGCTCCATCCTTATCTCCTGCTGCCATAAACAAAGCTTCAGAGAAGACATCTTCACAGAGAAGCATTAACAAAGCTGGCTTAGTAAAGTTGTGGGAATAGGAGCAGCCTGAGCAATCACTGGAGTACTGCTAATGGTTTGGAGGTGACTGCGCTTCCCTGGCACTCGGAGGTCGAGCAATCACAGCCTTTGCAGTACAAGGCATGGATAGCTAGAAAAGTCTTGTTTAGATGGGTGAGTCTAAACCCTGACTCTAACTCTATCCCTGACCAGGCGTAATGGGGAGCACTCTAGTAGGAGAGATGGTAGTAAGAAAGCATCAGGAGCAGGAAGGCTTTCTTCATGCAGAGAAATGGATAATCTGGGGAAGATGCCTACTTCTCAAGGAGTCAGATTTGTCTAAGCAAATATGAGAGCCTGATACATACTCCCAAGCAAGCAGAGACCTGGCTTTGTAATCCTCCAGAGAACATCATACAATGCAAGTTCTGTCCAGGGACTGGAAGCTGTCCACGTTCATTGGACCTGAGCTAATAAGCCCTGGCTTGAGCAAAATCGGATCAAGGTTTCTGCTCTACTTAAGCAGATGTGCCTCAGTGCCCCAGTAATCAGCACTACCCATTTCTCTAGTGACCATACATGCCCCTGCCCCCAGAGAGCACCTGCAGTGGAACACGTGGTTCCTTATTTCACCAGCACAACTGAGGTACTTTGGCAGAGAGAAGAAGTAAGCACTGAAAAGAGACTGAGAAAGAAATATCTAAGCATGAACACGGGGAACAGCATGGGTCACTGAGCAGGAGGAGCTGGAGGAGTCACAGGGAGGAGAAGTATTGCTTTTGCAAAAGAAGCATTCCTTGAGAGTAGGGACGTAAAGGTTTGTAGGCAATGAATACAATGACTGCTCAGTGCCACGGTCATTTCCTGTAATCACTCATATCAGCCTTATTGGGAATAGGAAGGAAGGTGGAGAGGAGCAGTGGAGAAGGCTGTGTCCTACCATCCTTCATAGGATGATTCTGAGTACCTGACAGTAACCCTCATCTCTCCCTTCTCCCCTTTGCTTCTCTGTTTCCTGCAAACTTTGTGGTGTGTAACATCACAGTCATAAATCCTTCCTCGCCTTTAAAACCAAAATATTGCCAAAGTGACAGCACTGCTTGTATGTCAGTCACTTAGGTGTCTGCAAGGAAAGGGGAGATTCTCAAAGCCAAAGAAAACTATTACCATTTCCCAGGTATCACTGATCACCAGGAGGTGAGCTCCCTGTGCCCTGCAGGATTCCTGGCTGGAATTCCAGTCCTTCTTCTCTGTGGAGAAGGAGTAGCAGCTCCCTCTGTAGGCCACCCACTGTTGAGGGCAGTGTGGGTGGCAGTCACCTGTAAAGAAGTCAAAATACTCGTACACTTCTCTACCACTAACCAACAGGAACACTTGTCAGCAAGGATCTACTGAGAAACAACTCATTTGGATAGTTGAAATGCAGAAAACTCAAGTCAGGACAAGATTCTGAAAATAACAGTGTAATTTCAAAATCTTACAATAGTCACATGCACTCTGGTGCTGATGCAAGCATGCACACACCCACCTCGCCCCCAGGTTTCCACTGAACCACTCAGATACCCAATAACTAAAAGTGGCTATCTGAAAACAGATCACTCTCTGTGGGTATGGTGTGATCACCTTCCACCTTAGGTGGATGGATTTTAAGCAGCTAACCGTAAGCTTCTCCACATGGTCTAGCACCATCTGCATGCATGCAAATATATTACAGACCTATTTGTTCTACAGTTTACCACTACATTTACCAGGCAAGTTTACAAAGACTTTTCAGTATGTTTAACTGTTCTCTGCCACAGGATCTGAAATGGGTTCCGTGGAGTTTGCATGACGAATATATTCTTCAAAATATTCTGGATATTCTGGATATTCTGGATAGGCAGTGGCTACATAAAGCTGGTAGAAACCTAGAGTAGCTTCTGGTTTTAACTCCATATAATGAAGTTCCTGTGTTCAGATGTGTCGCTGGTCCTTTGCTGTTGGTTGCTCATGCTCAGCAACCCTTTGTGCACTTACTCATCTTCCAAATCAAAGCAATGGCTAGGGAGATGCTCAGTGTCCCAAAGCCTATGGCCAAGCCCTTCAGAACTGCTGACCGCAGGCAGGAAGCTGTAAAAGAGAAAAGAAACCAGAGTGAACAGAAGGCATATGAAAACTGACTGTGGTTTTACACAGTTTGCTTGTGTCCTGGGCATTTCCACAAGGAACTGCACTATTTAGAGCATCATGTCTGTGTACACTCTGCACATGGTTGACATCACTGTCCCTGACCAGCCAAAGTGGGGCCTCCCCATGCCCCTGCCCATCAGCTCAGGGCCCCATTTCAGCTGGGTTTGGGGCCACCAGTCCCCGTCTGAGTTTCCCAGGGGGTGCCTTTCTCCACATCAGCCACAGCTCTGCCCCTGCCTGGCCACAGAGCCTGCTGGTCCAGCCTCTGTGGTGACTGACCCCAGCAGAGCGAGCACCTGGCACAAGTCAGCTGGAGCCACCTAGGCACCATGTGACACCTCTGGCAGGAGCCTCCCAACAAATCCACTCCTGCCTCAGCATTGAAGCTTGGTGTGGAAACAGACAGCTGCATTGTTACAGCCACCATGTTCCAGCTTACATGTAAAAAGAAGTCCAAAGCTTTTCCCCCAGCTCTCCCAGCAACAACAACAGGTTTAATCTCAGCATCCTGTTCACAGGCTTAGAATACTGTCATGCTACATCTTCCCAGGATACTCCCAAGTCAGTTCTACGTTTTCATCTTTCATGGTAGGGTGCCAGGATGGGAGAGCCAGCCTTGAAGACCTTGGGACATCTGTCCCTTTACACTTTCACCACCACTGTTTGATGTTCATGGGCTGCCAGTGGCAGATGGTGAGTCCTTGGGGCAACCTCCACCTCCATAGACCAGCACAGCTTCCTTTCAAAGGGCTGGCCAGGACTGGCCTGTTGAGGTCTGCTCATGTACAGCGTGACATGTTAACCTCCAGGCTACATGTTACTTTTCCATTGTCATCCCCTGGAGCTGTGCTTGATCTGAAAGCCATTCACTTTGCATAAAACATTTGAAGTCTCAGCACTAAAATCTCTCTCCCAGACAGAGGACAGAATGACACTTACAGGCACAGATGAGCTCCAGGGGAGTTTGGTTTGCTTGTTTTATTAATCTCAGTATGATAACTGCACAGACAACAGCACTATCTAAGAAGCAGTAAATGTTCAACTAACTTATGTACCACATCCTGCTCTTGTGATGTTCCAGAGCCTTCTACCTGAATCCAGCAGCAAAGTCCCCATGGATCTCATGAAATTTGAGGTGCTTCTCTCTTGGTCACATCACGAGACCCAAAGAAACACATTTGATCTCTTGGTGGAGGTTGAAAACAAATGCACATCACATATGAAGAATATTGTGAGAAAGACAAAGAAAGCCAGTGCTAAAACAGAAGGTGAAGGGACTCCATTTAAAAACAAAAGTGCATCCTTTAAATATTGGAAGCCTTGTCAAAATACAGAAAGTAGACCAGATCAGTAAATTAATAAAAATTCATTTATTTTGATCTTGAGCAGTTTGCAGTCTCACTTGTGTTAAGGCCAGTTTCTCATCTATAGCAACACATTTAGGCCTGCGGTTTTAGCTAAAAGAAGTTTCTAAGGTAACAAGGGAGATTGTGAGGGAGCTTTGTTGTAAGCACCATTCTTATGGTAGAAAGATCTTTTCTAAGATAGAGGGTTTCTCATGTTTCCTGAAGCTGGTAGGATCTACCAGCTGCCCCAAACATAGTTTAAAAATAGTAACATTTCTTATTTTTTAAAATCATTCTTACATAACAAAACCCCATCTCTTTTCAGAGACAAAATACAGAAAGATTTTTCAGTTACAACCTACTCCTCAGCTTCACACAAAGGGACAGCGGGAGAACTGAAGGACTTGGACTGGGTCTGGAACTTCAACTTGACTCTATTCGTCTTGTTTGTATCCCTGGCAGCTTAGGTTTTGTAATCAGATTAGGCCTCAAGAGAATAAAGTCAGCCGGAGGTTAAGGGGCAGGGTGGAGATTTTTCTCTGCAGATTACAACCGAAAACTTGGCAAAAGGGGACAAACATCTGATGAAACATAACTCCTGGTTCTGAGATCACATTTGTACTTTTGTTTTCCTTCCTCTCTTGCCTCTCCAAAGAAGCTGTCTCCTGCATCCTTCAGATCACTGTTTTATGGAAAACTGCTGCCAGGACAAGGCAACGGGGATGGCAGTCTTCGAAACGGTTAATCCTTAAATGTCACCACAGGGCAAGGAGCTGGTGCCTCCTGGCAATGAATAAAGCACTTCACTCCCTATTGTTTCAAACCAACTGCAGAAAAAAGGGAATGACTCATCATCAAAACAAAATCCCAGGGCACCTCCACAACCCCAGCAGTGGGAGAGTAACTGAAGTTCATTAAAATGAAAAAAATATGGCATTAGATAATTTTGGAAGGAAAAAAAAAAACCAACAACAACAACCAAAAAAAACCCCAATCAAAGTGAACCGGGAAAACAGGAAGTGTTTGAGGTGAATTTAAGCTGCACTTGAACTGCAGAGATCAATCCAGAGAAGTAAAGTATTTCACAAATCAGGATTTTTACCTGCTGCAGAAGGGAGTCACTGCAGTTCACACTTTTTAAAACAGGTTCAAGGGTTTCAGTTTGATCCTCAGTCCCCAAACTACATGTGAAGCTCTTGTAGGAGTGGATGGGAGAAGTACATAAGATGAGTTTGAAACAGGAGGAAAACCTGAATGGAGCATCTAGAAATATTTCCATGTAGTTGTCTGAGGAACTGTGGAAGAGTCTATCCAAGGGGGGAAGTGGACTGGTGGACATTTAATGTAAATATCCAATGTTATCACTTTCTGTGTACAAAACACCCCATTAGGTCTCTCAGTGCTCTGGGGAAATGACTCTGATACTCTCCATACATTTGCAAGCAACATGACCCAATATTTTTAGGTTTGTGAGTCCAGATTCAGTTCAAAAACTGAAAGCTGTTAGCATTTTACAATTCAACTCATCTAGGACAATCTGAAGAATGTCATGGCACTGTCCCAAATAGCTCCTCTCAGCTCCTGCCTACCTCAGTATGGGAGCAGTGTGACTACCTAGAGCCAAGGAGGAGAATTTCAGGTACAAGGATTCTGTTCTTGGCTTTGGCACAGACTTGGTTATTGCTGTTACTACAAGCACAGTACACAGGCTGACACACTGTCTTAAGTGACTGCTGTACTGACATGCTGGTAGTGCAGCATATCTAAGGCTCTCTGGAAGCCAAACAGAAGAAACAACCAGGGCAACTCTTCATTTTTGAGGAGTCCATAAGCACCAAAACCTGTTGGTTTGACCAGAGAACTGATCTACACACCCACGATACTGTGCCTACAAAGTCAGCAAGGGTGTGCATTTGAAAAGAGGAGAAATACCTAAGAGCATATCTCTCAGAAGTGATGGAGGCAGGGAAATAGTTGAACATAAAGATGTTCAAAAGAAAGGTACTTAAAGTGAGCTCCCATTAGGGATCCCTTGCATGCTGAAGAGAGGTGAGAAATAATCAAATAATATGCACAAAAAGTATGTTCAAATATCAGCTTCCTTATTTTATGCTGTCTGACTGTAGCTCAAAAAGCTGAGTGTCCATAAAGGGATGTGGAGAGATGTTAAAAAGAAAAGTGCAAACATCTCAAGAGGGCATCAGGTAATCCTCTTTCAACAGGATGGGGGTGAACAGGAATGGCAGGGAATGAAACAATGTTACTATGTTTTTTGATGTGACAGAAAACATAATTTCTGATGAAAACATATGCAAAAGCAAGACTGCCTTCCAAATAGATAGAGTGTGAGTACCAGATAAGAAGTTGGGGATTTCTGTGCTGGCTTTGTTTCCATTGTGAAGCAAGTGACCAGGGAGCAGTAAATACCACAGGTATACACAATTATTCTGAGCAGGGCATAGAAATCTTCTACCCCACAGTGAGAGACCCCTTTGCTGTAACAGCTCTGAAAATTTAAGGTCAAACATTAGTGTTACAGCCACTGCAACACAACTCATCCAAAGCACACTGACATTTCATAGAAGAATCATAGAATGGTTTGGGTTGGAAAGGAACCTAAGCTCATCTAGTTCCAACTCCTCCACCATTTTGCATGAAGAAAATGTCACAAATGCAAAGTTTCACTCTTTGAAGGTGGTATTTCTCAACTAAGCTGCCAGAGGAATTGTTCAGTGTGACATTTGCAGGTCTAAACAGGGGTAATGGAGAGGAAATAAGGAAAGAAAAAAATTTATGGAAAGCACTTAGAAAATCTTCCTGATAGGAAAGTGCTCTGAAGAACCGTTTTGTGGCAAAAGCTGAAAATTTGCTCACTGGGAGGTATATAACACTAGAACACAGAAAACAGGAAAAAATGTATCACAAAAGAATCCTGCATACCCCCACGGGAGAGAGGCTGGATGATCTCATATGCTTTCTCTGTCTCTGATCTCTGATTAGCATACACCTTTAATTTATCTGTATTCACATCTTGCCTGCCCTTCAAAGAACTGTTGCTCACAATCTCTTGCTGCTGACAAGCAGACAACTTTAAATCTGTTTTGAAGAAAAGGATGCCTGGGTTAAATGCCCAGGAGTAGACACTGAAGGAGGTCGGTGAGAGGGAGGGGAAAAATGCTAGGTCTCTAACTCATCAGCTTTTATCACATTAAAATATTCACAGCAATTTCAGAACCAAAGCATCAGCTCTCTAAGCTGGCACTCAGAATCAATGGCCAGTTCAGAATCAGTGTTTCTGTAAAATCTTGCTTTCACTCAAAGCAAAATTTTTGTTTGACCTACCTCATCCAGCTTTCCTCACCTTTTTTCTCCTGTGCAGCTTTGGCCCTTGGCAGAGGAGTCTCAGAGAATTTGATAGAAGTATACGTTACTTCCTCGCTCTCATCAGCTGCAGAAATTTCTGATCTGCTTGCCTCCATGCCAAAGGAGTGCACACAAAAAGATGTTTCGATCAGGCTGTTGAACAACAGGGCTCAACGCCTGTGAAACAGGAAACCTGGGGCTATATTCAGAAGACAAGAAATGTGAAGTTGCAACCTCTATCTCCAGCTGCTCAAGATAACCAAATTTACAACGGAATGGAGAGCAGTGGAACTGCAGCAGCTTTCATTTTCTAACCTGATGGAGGATGTCTCAAGAACAGATGGTAATGGAAAAGGTGATTAATCACAAACTTCAGGGGTATTCTAATTGTTGCCAATGCAAGAGGGTGTGGTTACACTGATGCAGCACTTGGGAGGATGTATGCTGCTCTGAGGAGCTCCCTTCAGGGCAGAAGCAGTGGGATGCTGACAGCACAAGATAAAACAGGTGAATAGTGAGAGTACAAGGTGAAACGTGGGATAAGCAATGGCTGTGGCAAACTGGCAGCCCAACTGCTGTCAAAAGGGAAGTAAAGGTGGACAGTAGGGGTTTGAAAAGGAAGCCCTGTGAGCTTTGGACACTTCCACTTTGGACTGGGAACTCTATCTACACCCAGTACTGTTGTGAATGTGCTTGAGACACAAGGCAGGCACTGAGAGCTGGCATTCCTCAAGTCCCTTCGAGTCAACATCTCAACAGCATCAGTACAAGGGAGACCGGAACATACTGAGAATAATCTACCAAAGGGGCACAAAGAGGATAAAGAGACCAGACCTTCTGTCCTGGGAGGAAAGACTGAGAGACCTAGGACTGTTTGGCCTGGAGAAAAAGCTTCTTGGTATAAATACAATTAATGTATTTATATACATTAGGGAGGGTTCAAGAAGAGTCAAACTCTTCAGTGGTGCACAGTGACAGGACAAGAGGCCATGGACACAAACGGAAAGACAGAAGGTGTTGCCTCTGAACATCAGGAAACTTTTTTACTCTGTGACTGAATACAGAGAGGTTGTAGTGTGTGCCACAACGGAGAGTTGCCTGGACTGTTGGTGGGCCAGGTTGTAGGTGGCCTGGCTTGAGCAGATGACCTTGAAAGGTCTGAAATTCAATCATTTAGTCATTCTGTGGTCAGCAACAACAGGGGGCTACTTTTCTTTTGAAGTATTGACCATTGATGAGAAGAGTTCAACTTGTGCCAGGGGAGGTTTAGATTGGATATTGGCAAAAATTTCTTCACCAAAAGGGTTATCAAGCACTGGGACAGGCTGCACAGGGAAGTGGTTGAGTCACCATCCCTGAAAGTATTTTCAAAAGATGCAGATGTGGAGCTTAGGGACATGGTTTAGTGCTGGGCTTGGCAGTGTCAGGTTAATGACTGAACTCAATGATCTTAAGGGTCTTTTCCAGCCTAAAAGGTTCCGTGACTCTGTGGTGGGGAGTACTGATTCTTCCAGCACCTGGAGAAACCTCTTAGCTGCATGGCTGGCTGGTTTTTTTTCAATCCACATTCTGATCCCTTCCATTTCATGCTCAGAATGGGGGTGTTTGTCAGGCTCAGGCTGCACTTCTTCAGCACAGTACGCTACAGTTAATTTCCAATAATTGTTTGGGCATGCTCAGCAAAGGAGTTGGGATGATTTCTACCTCCAACAGGGATGACTGTTCCCCCTTCTGGTGACATGTTCTAAATTTGAGAAATTATTGCACAGGAGGATGCTTATCTGACACAGATTGGCCCATTTGTTACAATGCACATGTCGTGGAAGGGACTGGATATTTCTGCAAATTTCTCCACTTGCCTATAAGGGTGGCATATTGCACCCACAATATTACTTCCAATTCTAGGCAGGGCCAGTGGACAGCAAGATAGGGAGTGTATGCTTGAAAGGAAGGGGAAGGCAGAAGACAGTAGAGCAAGACAAGAGGAAGAAAAGTCTCTCCTAAATGCTTTGAATGAATAAAAGAGAAGTCTAAAGGTAGCTGTCAAGCTCAGAGACAGAGAATTTGCTATACTCACAAGGGAGAGTTTAGCTGGGAATATAACCTGTATAGCTGAAAAGTAACAGGATTCAGACACATCTTAAGTGTCCAGATCTGATTTTGACCCCACTTTGTGTCTCTTTGGTAGATTCTCTCCAGTATGTCCATATTCTGTCCTACTTTGGAATAAAGGTGTCTCTCCCAGCTCCTGCCAATTTCGCCACTTTTTAAGTGCCCAGGCTGCCTGCTGGCCCAGTCTGATGACAAAGACAGCACTATTTGTGAAGAACCAGAGAAGTGAAAGCTGGTAAGAAAGAATTAAGAGCTCTGTTTTAATGTGGTTTACCTTTTTTTTTCCTTAATACCAGCAACAAGTTGAGTTCTTTGGACAGGAAGTAGAGACGGAAGAATCACACCATAGAAGGTGTGAGGGCAACTCTCAGTTATTAGCTAAGTGTGAATAAATAAATCTGATTTCTGCAGCTGTGCCGTACTGCCAGTTTTCCAATCAGTTTTCCAGGAGCCAGCAACACTTCTTCCCCAGTTCTTCACCACTGAAGGAGCATACCATGGGGAAACCTCCCAAACTTCTCTCAAACAAGTGCCCCCTCTAGCATGTTGTAAGTTCACTAAATGCAGCATTTCTTTCCTAATGAGAAGATGCAAAAGCCTCCTAACTCTGGCAAAGAACATTTGTCCCTTCCAGTAACAGACCCCTGGAAAGTGGACTCTCTGGGAGCACACAAGGAGAGAGACGTCCTTTGAACAGGCCAGTTTCACATCCCTTACAGCTTTATTAATGACTTACAAGATGCTCAAGCACACCAACCTTGTGTGCTGGATCTGGAATTCCTCTACAGTGGCAAAACCTGCAAAAGTTGGGGGAGGCACCTTTGTTCCAAACTATAACAAAACACGGAGAGAAGCCACCAAAAAGTGGGGACAAAATCAGAAGGATCAAGGCCACAAAACAGTTTTGTGAAGTGGTCGAGACCCCTTGCTCGTGCAATACAAGTCATTCTGGAGACACCTGGTGCGCACGGCAAAACCGAACGACACAGAGACTGCTACAGCCTCCGGCAGCGGGAACGAGGGGCAGGGTGATGCCGAGAAGCCTTTTATTCCTGCTGATGCAGGCACTTGCCTGCGGCTGCTCCGAACCTGTGCGGGGCACAGGAGAGGGGAGAGCGTGACTTCAGCGAAGGGCAGTCACAGAGCACTTGGGTGAGTTAATTTCCAGCCGGGAGCCCGGCGATCCCCATCCCGCGGGGCAGCATCCCACTGTTTCCCACTGCTTGCCTGTGCCTCCCGCCGCCTCGGCGGGGCAGAACGCGCGCCCGCCATCGGAAGCGCCGTTCCCTCAGGCACCGCGCTCCGCGGCCACGCCGCTGTGAGGGCTCCTCCTCTCTGCCCGCCCTCGTCGTTCATTGGCAGGAAGACGCGCGGGGGGCGGGGCCCCCGCGACCAGATCCACCATCCATTGGTTGGTAGAGAGGAAGTGGGCGTGGCCCGAGGCGCCCCCAGCCCGGCTCGCCTTTCCCCCGCCGCGCACCATTCGCTGCCGAAGCGCTCCTGGGCGGGCGGTCCCGGCCGCTCCCGGGCTCCCATTGGCGCCAGGCGCCAGTTCCGCCACGCTCTTCCCGGCTTCCGCCTCGCGGGGCGGGTGAGGGAGCCGGTCGGGACGCGGAGGAGGCCGGTGCCGCCCGTGCCTGTGGTCCCCAGGCCGCCCAGCATGGGATGCGCGTGAGCCGCGGCTCTCTCTTCCCTATGGGCGGCGGCGCCTGCTCCCGGGGCGGCCGCAGGTGAGTGCGCGGGGCTGGGGAGGTGGGGAGCGGGGCACAGCGAAGCCGCGGGGTGAAGCTGCGCTCCGTCCCGGGCGGGTCTGGGGCAGCGGCCCCCGGCTGGAGGGGCCCGGCCGGGCCACTCCCAGGACCGCCCAGCAAGTTCCCGGGAGAAGCCGTGTCTAGGGCTGAGGGCAGGTCCTGCCTTTGGCCTCGGGAAAGAGGAGTCACGAGCCCTCGTGTCACGGGCTTCCTCATTTCAGTGACCGCGCACTGGAACAGATTGCCCGCGGAGGTTGTGGAGTCTCCCTCACTGGAGATATTCCAGAACCGTCTAGACACAATTCTGTGCCTTGTGCTCTAGGATGACCCTGCTTGAGCAGGGAAGTTGGACCAGGTGACCCACTGTGGTCCCTTCCAGCCTTACCTATTCTGTGATTTCTGCGTTTCTGACTTTGTTTTGGTGCCCCATGGCTGTGAGCTGTCACGGTGGACTCTGCGGGGCTGTGGGGAAATCATAGGTTCAGTGAAACGGGCTCTGTGTCCGCCTGCAGCCAGGTGCTTATTTAATGGAGGGTCTGCCTTCCACCAGCGTCTGGAGCTTTACCAAAATCTGCGGGACAAGAAGCAGAGTGGGATATGTTGCACTGCTCTGTTTGGCTGGTGCTATCATTGAATGTTTCATGTGTGATTTTAGCATGAACCTGAGAGCCAAATCTTATAGATTATTATTGTTATTGTTCTTATTATTCTTCTTATTATTATTATCATTTTCATTACTGCCTCCTTGGTTGGATCTTACATAGGATGGGTCGCTTTCCTCCTTCCCTGGTGTAAACTGGGAAGGAAAGGAAGAAACTGTTCTGTGAAGTTGCAGTTTAGCGTTATTAATGTCTTGTAGATTTTCAGCTAAAGGAGTACTGGAAAGATCATTATAAAGATTAAGGCACTTGAACAAACAGAGCCTGACTAATCACAGTGGCTCTTTGCTGTGAGCTCTTTACAGGAGACCTGCGAAGATGATTGATTAGAGGCCTCATAAATAACTTTCTGCTGACTGGCTTCTCAGTGCAATGCCGTAACAAACAGTGGATTATGCCTGAAATTTACTCCAGCATTCAGCCTGCTAGACTCTGCTCTGGCAGCTAATTAATGTGCTCAGCAGCAAAAGTTTTGGTGGTCTCAAGGCAAATTCAGAAAAGAGCTCCAAATCAGCCCAGTGAATTGTCTTCGGCTGTGCAAGAGATTTGGATTTAGTGTCTCTTGTGAGCTGTGAGTTGTTTCTGGATTTCTACTTCTCCTTTTTGCAGTCAGGACTGAGGAAGCGGCTAATCATTGACTATATGACCCCGAAGTTAGTTTGCAGGGGGCTGAAACTAATCTTCTGTGAAGTTAATCCTGTGCGTTCTCTGTGGCATGTGTCCAGGATGTCACCACCTTGCCATACCTCTGCCTTGCTGCTGGTCTTCATGACCCTGGCCATAGCAGGGGCCGAGCAGTCAGAAGAGAGGAGCTGTGATGTGATTGGTGATGAGAGCAGTGAGTCACAGATGGAGAGAGCCCTGCTGAAGAAATTGGAGCCCCTGAGCCACATGAGGTACAGCACAACACCCTGCAGGCCTCAGGGGTGCACAGTAGGCCAAGGGGAAGGGAGGATTTGGGTCAGACTGCAGGGTGGACTCCCCCTGTTAGTATGGTCTCTGACTGGCTTCTGGGTCTGAAGTGCCCACTGCTCTGAGTGTTCTTTGTAATCCCATGGGCTGTCTCTTCTGTCCTCTCCGTGCTGCAGGTTTAACGTGACTGTGGAAAAAGGCAAAACAGAAAACTACGTCTACCATTTCAGGGTGTGCAGGGAGGTCGACAGCACCTCACATGACTTTGGTGGCCTGGTGCAAACAGATAGACAGAATGGAAAGACCACGGTGATAGGAAGAATCAATGAAACACAGGTCTTCAATGGAAGTACGATTCCACTCATTATTTTGCTTACTCACTAGCTGCCTTTCGCCTCCTGATCTGGATTTGTAGCCTATATTGTTTCTCTCCTGGCAGGTGACTGGATCATGCTGATTTATAAAGGAGGTGATTCATATGGCAGGCACTGCAGTGGTGAGAAGAGGCGAGCTGTGATAATGATTTCTTGCAAGCGAGGAGTTACAGCGGTGAGTGACACCTGGGGTGAGAGAGCATCAGGAGGCTGCCAGACCAGTGGTTGGTTGTGAGCAGGGGGCAACGAGCTGCCCTCCAGTGTCTGGTGCCCAGCTGCACCAACAGTGATAAAACTGTCTCCTGGTGAAATTCAGTGTGCATGAGCATGTTTTCACATGACTTCACTTTTCCCAAATTGCAGAGTTCATTCAGCATTATTTCTGAAGAGCGGGAAAAGGAGCAGGAGTGTTTCTACCTCTTTGAAATGGACAGCAGTGTGGCTTGTCCAGCTGAGAATTCCCACCTCAGCATTGGCTCCATTCTACTGATCACGTGAGTCATTGGAAGAGCTGTTTGTGCCTGAGTCATAATCTCCAGTGCTATTTAGAAACATAGCAAATGCTGTAGTAAGACGAAATAACTGCAGTATACTTTCTCACAGCCACCATTACACATTACTATGCCTCTGAGCTTTTTGACAAAAGCTCTCACTCAAGGCATGATGCAGGGCTGGTCTGTTCCTGGTAAATGTTTTCCTTCATAGCTTACAGACAAGTGCACTGAAACATAGATTTGATTTCCCAAAATTGTACGATGGTTCTTTCCTAGAGCTGGGAACTCAGACCAGGAGTCTTGACTCGACTCATTTTCTGTGTTTGTGCCTAGAAGCACTACTTCATATAATGCTGCTAAAAGATTTATATGAGCAGACTGATAACTTGGGGCCCTTTTATGGTCTGGTTTCTGTTTATACCTGTGCTCTTGAGTGGTGCTCAGCTACTTGTTCCAATGCCAATATGAGGCAGGTAGCTGGCTTGGAAGAGATTGTCTATAGGATTTCCTCAGCTTTGATTTTCCTTTTTTTTTTTTTTTTTTTTTTTTTTTTTTTTTTTTTTTTTTTTTTTTATTCTGTCTTTTAGGTTTGTGTCACTGATTGCAGTCTACATCATTGGTGGGTTCCTCTACCAGCGCCTTGTTGTGGGAGCAAAGGGCATGGAGCAGATTCCTCACTTTGCCTTCTGGCAAGATCTGGGCAATTTGGTGGCAGTGAGTGAAAATTCTTATGTATTCTCAGCCTGGCCCATGTTAGGAGAAAATGGCATTGACTCTGTGTTTTGGGTAGGTCTACCACCAGGGTGGAGTACGTTGAAGCAGAAGAAGAGGGTATCTGTTTCCTTTTTCTTGAGTATTCCATTTTTGAATCCTTGCACAGAACAATTCTGTGTCCTGCGACTGCTACATAACAAACATGTACTCCTGAGGAGTTAACACTTTCCAGGTAGAAACGTTCACTTGGAGACTGTGAAATGCTTACTTCTGACTCAGTGAAATCCTTTCTTGGTCATTGTAGGCAGTGCTATTTATCCTACATGCTTGCCTTGGCCTGATGTTGCTGCATACTGTTAACCAGCATGCCCAGAACTTTCAAGACTGAGTTGGATGTTTTTATGTCAAGTTTTGGGGAGATGTTTTGGGTAGCACAAGCATAATCCCTTAGCAAAAGAGAAATTGCAGGAGCTGCATAGGTTTTGATGCTGAGTCAGTTGCAAACAGTCTGATGCTGGTGCTGTGTCCTGTGCTCGTAGGATGGCTGTGACTTCGTGTGCCGATCCAAGCCTCGGAATGCGCCAGCCGCATACCGCGGCGTGGGGGATGACCAGCTGGGAGAGGAGTCAGAAGAACGGGATGACCACTTGCTGCCCATGTGATAGGCTTTCCACACCAAGATGTTTTCTCCCCATCTCCCCAGTGCTTGTTTTGCCGGGTGCCTCCCAGCCAGTTCTCCTTCTCTCACTTCTGATTTTCTTTACACTGTTTGCTTCTGCTGTCTCCGGTGTGTCAAGTCCCATGGATGCCTCTGGATGTGAACAGCACTGGTTCCTAATGGCATGTCTTATAAATATAATGCTGGCTTAGGTTTTTAAAGTGCAGCAGAGTTGAGGGGAGAAGTGTTGACAGTTGAGCAGAAAACAGCAATATGATTGTTCAGCACAGAGCAGGAATGGGAGATGAATCAACTAAGAGGAAAAAAGGGGCACGGATGGGTGCAGAAAGGGAAAAAGGCTATGGGTTAAAACAGCTGACACTGTAAAAAGGGATATTTCGTGTCTTATTTTTTTTCCCTAGGGTTTACAGGATCTCTAAGACACTGAAATTCTTTTTCTTTGAACACATTTTCAGCTTTTCTAGCTTCTGCACTGTTTTACAGTTTCTGCCAGCGTAACTGGCACAGAGTGCTCTATGCCAGACCCTGGGGGTGAAGAGGCGTTAGCACCTCTGCGGTCTTTTGTTTCCCTAATGGCAGAGTGGTGTGTACTTCTCAGCAGTTTCCTTCAACATTTATAAAGGGATGCATGCCGTCCTCTCAGAGAATGAGGGAGAGGGGCAATGCTAAAAAACTATGTTATAGGAGTTAAATTGGAGTCTCATGACTTCAGTCAAAATACTGACTCAGTCTTCTCAGTCAGTGAGAAGCAAAAGGAAACTATGTGCTGCTAAGGAAAAGGAACATTTGCTCAAACTTAAAGTGACATCAAGACAAAATGAGACAGGTAGCTGCCACTTGAGTTCTGACACAAGCTTCCCGAGGTGACTGCCCACACACCTCAGTCACTGTCAGCATTGTGATTTCATGCTCCCCAGACATTCCTTGTTTTGCAGAGGGTTTTCCTATGAAACCATCAGAATTTATTTTTGTATCAAAGGAGCCATGGAAGCCTGGGCTGAGAATTCTGACACATTGAGAACTGCGTAAGGGACTCTTACGTGGGCAGCCTTCATAAATCACTGTCCTGAGCAGGGTGCAGGCCAGTCTTAAGACACTTGCCCTGTGCAGATGGTACTTAACATACTGCCACTGACTGGGAGTGAGAAAGACCTTCTCTTTAGGACCTGGTGAAAAGCAGGTACAGTTGAGTTGTAGATTTATGAGAACCTTCAGGAACTTGGCACCTTGATTCTAAATTGCTTTTTATTTGAGAGGCTAGACTCTGAGCAATCCCATTCTACCCTACTGTAGACTGGCAGAGAACTGCTCTCAGTCTGGGGGGCAGAGACTGTGAATAAGCAAGCCACTACTATGTTAACAGCAGAGTACAGACAAGGTTCATGTATTTTTAAGACATTGAGAGAAAAGGGGTGGCCCTGCTTTCTTTCTGGGTTTGCAGTGGGCAAGCAATTCCTGCTTTCTTTGACTTTTGTTACAGTCTCAATCTTTCTCATAACATGGGAAAAATAGGAAGTCAGTAAGTCTGTTAACTGTTTTCATGGTGGTGTCTAAGGTAATTTTTTTTGTACAAAACACAACTTTCAAAAATAAAGTGACCAAAAAGCCTGGTGAAGTGCTGTGTTTGCTTTGATGCCAGAGCATCTTTCTTACCCAAAAGTAAGTGTGTGGTGCTTTGTGCCTGAACTCTTGCCAGTAATGAACATGTTCTTGTTAGTTCATGGTTTTTGCTGCCACCTTGTTTCACTCCCTGTCTTCTCAGGCCTACCAGGAAAGGCTATTTACATCTTCTAAATCTGAAACTTCAGAGGCTCAGGTAGTGATGGATGGATGGATGGATGATGCTCTGTATTTTTCTGCAGCAATGACAGTCAAAAATAACTTCATGGTGAAGTTTATACTTTCCAAACACTCGGGGGTTAAAAAGCAGCCAGACCTGCAAAGCCTGATCAAGCATTTTTTTATTAAGAACACTGAACATGAAATGAAGAACTGAAACCTTCCCATTTGACTGAAATAAAATCCAGTCCTCAGGAGTAGCTGGTAACAGTGGCAGGCTCCCTGCCTGCCTACCCCACCAAGGGTCAAACTAAACAGGAGTTTTATCACACTCAGCCTGCTAAGGATAAAATGGTTTAAGGGCAGCCTTCCTCTGCTCATTGCTGATTTTAACCTCCCCCTTCCCTGCCCCCAGATTACTGTAATACCAGGGTCCAAGCAAGCATGGGCAGCTTCCTTTGGGCCTGTTTGCATTCACAAAGCCTCAGAAGTCTTCCCACCTGAACAAGGATGTCACAAAAGTGACATTCAACAGCACAGTTAAGACTAGGAAGCTGCTGCCACATTTTATCCATCTACTAAGCATTTTCCTTCCTCTTTTCCTAACATGGGTCAATAAAGAGCCCATTTCAAAGATCTCTAATGTTTTCCTACCTATGCTATTGGGCTTTCTCCCATGCCACTACAGCTTTCCTGCAACAGTAGGTGCTTAACACACAGAACAACCTTGTTTCACTCAAATATTCACGTGAAACTTCTGAAAACAGAAAAGCTGGGATACATGGTTTGTAACACCATCTTGCTTTCAAGTATTTGGCTCTAGAGGGCACTTACCTCTTCACAGCTTGAGTAACTCCTTCAGGTATTTTGCCTGTTTGTTTGAAGCAGAAGTGCTTCTGGAAAAGAGTAACTCTGCCCAGGTTTTCACCTTTGGCAATTTGGCTACAAAACTGCAGAATACCACGTTTGGTCCTTAAAAAAAAAAAAAAAAACCCAAAAAAAAACCCGACCAAAGAACCCCTAACCAAACCTGGAAGGGCTGAGTAGGAGAAACTCAGCCTATAACATAAATTCCACCCTTTAGAAATGCAAAGTCACATTACAAAATTAGTATTCAGTTGTTGTAGGGTATGTGTTTGGTTTCTTGTAACTGAGAAATGCTTGTTTTACAACACCCCAAAAAAAAAAAAAAAAGGCCTGAGGCAGGCAGTACAATCCTGCCAGCCTAAATTTTGTCCCATAAGCTCTCCTGAGGATAATGAAGACAGACATGAAAAGAATACAAACTGGTAAGAAAACACACAAAACAAAACCCCAGACCATTTAATGAAGAACCTTTGTGTTTCTGGAGACTGCTTTGGATCTGTAAATTATGCTGTACCACAATGGGAAGACAAACCTAGTGCTGCAAGGTTCCCTAATGTAAGACAGTCCCCCTCCCCTTTGAGTTTCCCATCACTTTGTCTTAAGTACTCAGGAAAAATCCTCTGACTGGTTCTGAGAGGAGCACCTGGAGTGAATAGCTGCCACAACACTTTAGCTTTACTGTCTCCTGTAGACATGCAGAGTGAAGACAAGACAGCGCCTATTGCCACAGGCCTTCAAGTTTGGTATGCATGCTGGAATGGCTATTAAACCCAGTTCATGAGCAGCCTAGGTATTTTTAAAAGTGGAAAAGCTGCAGCCCCTTTTGCTCAAATTCTTGTTTGTCACCTCTGTCACTTGCAATTTGCTAGTTCCCCTTCATAAAAGCCCCAAGCACAGGTGCTCCCCTATGTCCATGTGGGGCCAGCTCTTCCTATGCCTTGAATTCTGGCCATGATATTCAAAGCTAAGATCTAGCAGACCTGCTGTGGCAAAAAGGGGTGAGGGCAGTTCCCTTTCAGAAGTCTTTTAAGACAGAAAGAGATCCCCTTAACATCTTTATGTGGTATACAGGGGAGGCATATTCAAAATCAGGAAGAAGGAAAGTTGTTTAAAGGCCCCAGGTGGCAGTTTTCCTCAACCTTGTAGCACCATTAAGAGACCAAGAGATGGGCTTGTGCATGGCAGTTTCAATCAGTTAAATTCCTTCTCATTCTTCTGAATGCAAGACCACAGGGGACTGCCCCATTCTTCCCCGCCCCAGCAGGATGCTCCAAAACTGGCAGCTGCCCTGGGGTCAGAGCAAAAGTGAGACCTCTGGCTTCAGAGTTCTTAGGTCTCCTTGAGGACATTGATCTTGGCACAGATTTTGAGAGCTGGTCCCAGCTTCATGTTCATGGCACTCATGAGATGTTCCTCCTTCAGAAGCAACAGGGCCTGACCATCAATCTCCTGTGACCGAAATTCCTCAGCAATTTCCTGGCACCCTGTGAAACAAACAAACAAAAAAGAAGCAGTGAGAAACATGTGCTTTGGGCACACCCCTCATTCCTACTCTTTGCACCTCTGGCAGGTACAAAGAAAAGCAAGCTAGAAATCTTACCAGCCCCTTTCCCCACTCTAGTCCATAGTCTCCCTCAGCACACAGGCTACTTGAGAAATAAATCTTGAGAATCCATCTCTGATGTACTCCAATTTAGAAACATACTCAAAAGCAGTAGGCACCACTGACACCATTTTCTTTCCAGAAAGAGAGCCCAATCTCCCCATGCTACTGGATCACAGGAATGCAGGAGAGAATCTTAACTTCACCTTGCAATGATGCAATAAACTCATACACTTCCTCCACACTCCAACGACTAGGATTGCTGGACAGGAAGACTGGGTTGATGCCATGTAGATCTGGGGTAGGTGGGGCCATATTAGAGTTTGCCAGGTCCCTCTCTCCATGACCAGCCCTTACTGACAGGGGTCCTGGAGATGTAGGGGACAAAGCTTCATCATAGCTGGAGTTATCAGAGCCTCGACTTGAGTCTTCCTGGCCCTACAAGTCCATAGGAAAGAAAGAAAACAAAAGGGGTTTGGTAAGAAATTCACAATTACAAGCTGCAAAACAAGACATTGGGAGCAGCAGAAATTGTCCCAACAGTCTGGAACAACTGTCCTCAGCTGTTGGTCCAGGGGCAGCTGACACAGGAGCTCCCTTTCTTCCTCACATCAGAACTGAAGCTCATGTGATTCTTCTATAACCCAAGTCAAGTCGTTCATGTGGAAGACTGCTAATCAAATGGGCAATGTGGATTGCTTTCTGCCAAGGCTGTCAGTTGATCTCGCTCACTGAGACCTTCAAGACGCACACAGGAGCGAACATGGGGCGCACAGAACAAGTACAAACGTGAATACGCTTCCTGCAGTCCATGAGGGATTAGACCAGCTCCCCATGCCTTGTGTAACAAGCGTGTCAGCTGCACTCGGCACACCCTGCACGACTCCATCCACTGTGACGAAGTGGTGCAGCCAGCCGGGACCTGCCTTGACAGGTCTGTGTCCTTACCCTGTGGCGCTTGCCCTGGATCTTTGTTCGAGCGATCTCGGAGCTGCTGCGCCGCGGTCCCCGTCGGCGCACACGGGCATAGTTGGCTTCCTGGAATTCCTTCATCTTCTTTCTCTGCAGCCGGAACTGATGGCTGCAGCTGACATTGTACCTCAAGTAAGCAGAAGCAGAGCAGCAGTTAGAAAGCAGCAACTATCTAAACCTACTACTTCTCCTTGCTCTAGATGGGGATAAGACTCTTCGTTACCATCAAGTTCTGTTCCTCCTCCTTCTAAGATTTCCCCTTGGAAGGAACCAGTCCAGACTTCTGACACAAGCAATATATGGACACCAGAGTCTTGATCTAACATCTGAAGGGTCAATTAAGTCATTCCCCTAAGGGAAAAAAGACCCATAACAAGCACTCTGCTATCAACAGGAGGCAGCAATGACTAGTCTTAACTTCTCTCCAGTTTTTTTCCCAGTGCTCCCTTGTGTCTTTGTCTAGTACCAATGCATCAGACAACTACCAATATGCATTTATTTAGTCAGTCAAATGTACGTTTCTCTGAAGAGAGGTTCTTTACAGCCCCAGAATTTCCCCCTTCATCTTCTGAGCAAGCCAGAAATCCTGTTTATACTTAGTATCACATCCACCTCTTCAGACCCAGAAGCATTTACAAATCATTTAGAGTGCTAAAGGACCTCTGTGGCCAGTACGTGCCACAGAGGGAGGATCAGATGCACCGAAATGTGGTACACTAGTTGGAGAAGAGGCACATGCCCAGTTCCAGCAAACATGTAGTCAGAAATAAGGAATATTACATCTTGCTGTTACTACCTTTTAGCACAGGTCATGGAACAAAACCTCTTGGAGCCACGGAACTGGGTTGCTGGGGCATACTTCCCACAATATTCACACTTCAACAAGTTTGCCTTCTTGTCAAGCTCTAGTGAGATACAGAGACACACACCAGTTGGTGATCTGAACTGAAGCAAATCACACATCCAATGATTCCCCATTCTACTGCTCTTCTTCTGAGCAGACAGCTTCCAAGCACTATTTTCTACTGAATCTAGTAAGTAGTTAGCTTGGGGAAGAAACTGGGAAAAGAGAAGCACAAGCTCCACTAATAAGTACCCCAGGATATTGAACAGAGCAGTTTTTTCCTCTTGGTCAGTACCACTCCTTCACGGAACAAGCAAAATATAGCATATTCCTCACAGCCTACAAGGCTGTGGGGGAAATCTCCATCACTGCACTCTCTGCTCTGCCCACACAGCCTTCAGTCATTAAAGACATGTAGAGTTCAGAACCTCCTGCTTACTACTGACACAGGACGTATCAGACCATATTTACAACAACAAAAAAAGCACTGTCAGGCTTCTGGCACTCAAAAAAAGTGAGACCCTAGTTCCACAGCTCGAGTCTCTAAGGAGCTAGCAGGAAGAGATACAAGTCCTTAATATATAAAAGCAGTAATACAAAGCAGAAACTTTCAGTAACACTAGCTAGTCCTCCTGGTCCTGAAACTCACCCATGGAAGCACTATCCTCTCCCAGAGAATTGCTGGACAGGTTTTCATTCTGGCCAGACGGAGCCTCTCCCTGCAGTGGTTTCTCAGATTCTTTCAGCAGCTGAGAACAACCCACCTGGATAGGGAGAGAATGAGTTAGACCCACTAGTAAAGGATTTCCTGTGTCCACCACCCTCTACCAAGGTATATGCAGCTCGAAATTCAGCTCAGAAGAATCTCTCTGCCTAATAGGGAAGGAGAGATGCTGAAAAAAGTAATTACTGCATCCTGACTCACAGGCTTGGTGGTTCATTTAAAGATCCCCAAGCACTATCTGCCTTGAATAACATCCAGTTCCACATAACTCCATTTCCCCTTATTTACTTCAACTTCACTTGCTACCTAGTCAAAATGCATCTTGCCCTCACAGAGAGGAGAGCCTCCTTACAATTCCTGCATTAATTATTGCTTTGGTGACTACTGGAGTAAGCAGTTGCTGCAACAATTGTTTTACTCCTTCAAACCCCTTCTCTTTAATGACACCTCTTAATGCCTTGCTTCATTCATGACACCTCCCTCCCTTCCCTTCCTCTTCACTGTCTGTGTCTCAGGCTAAAAATGCTGAATTGGAATATGGGGAAAGATACTCCTATGCAAAGACGGAAGCCCATCACCCTCCCAAGAAAGTGCTACACCTCCTTCTGCCACAACAAAGCAATCCCTACTGGAAAGGGCTCTGCTCCCTCCTGGATGACAAAGCCTTCAATGATGTGTGTGAGGATCTGCGGCTTGACGATGGCTTGAGGAGGTTTGGAGTCTCCCATCTGACGTGAAACCATTGCCAGGTTTGGGGTGGAAGCAGAGGTGGGGGTGGCTGAGGCTCCTTCACTTGATGCGGCATTTGTGGTTGCAATGGCAGCAGTATCAGAATTATCTGGAAAGTTAACAGCACAGGAGTCAGTTACCTTTGCTCCACCTAATTCAAATCCAATTCAAGATCAGGTCATCAGCACACACAAGCAGAGCTCTCCTTTGTACCTCACCTCCAAGGCCACTCTTCTCCTCCATGTTTTTGGGGCTGTCAGAGGACCTGGCAGGCAAGAGTGCGGTGACACTGGGTGATTCCTCCTTCTCCTCCTCTGACTCTGCCTTGCGCTTTACTGCCAAGGGCTGAGATTTGCCCTGCATGAATAAAGAGAACATGTAAGCAGATAGAAAAGCTCCAAAGCAAAGAACAAGCCAGATCAAAAACAAAAGAAAAGATGCATCCTGCTCCATCATATTTGATTTCCAGCCTAGTTTCTTCTAGAGATGCCTTTAGCTCTCTCAGCACACATCTCTACTTGGGAGCATTTGCCTAGCAAGGAATAAAGCTTGAGAAGACTCACTACCACGCCACGGACGAGGATCTGGTGTCCCAAGTCATGCTGATACATTGGTATAATACCAAGACACTGTGTGAACCTCAAAGGATTATTGCAGAAAGAAATGGAAGAGCATTCACCCAGCAGTTTCCAAACAGGTTTTTGGATAAATCAGATCAGTTTCAAGGGAGACTCAAAAGAGTAGGGCACACACATCTGCCAGGAGCAGAATGCTCCCTCTGCTCTCAAAATCAGACAAATCCTGTGACACCTTCCTGAAGAAGCAGAGTTTAGAAAGAGTCTCAGCAACTGGCTAAGGAGGTCTTCAAGGCAAGGTTGGATGGAGCAACCAAGGCAACTGAAAGGTGTCCCTGCCCATGGCAGGGGTGTTGGAATTATATGATCTTTAAGGTTCTTTTAAACTCCAATTATTTATGATTCCATGATCTGAGCTGGCAAAGTGCTGTCATGCATGGGATTTAGGTAGGCCCTAGCTGGACAACTCACAACGGCATGGACAAGGCCTGCGGAATGAGTTTTCCTCTAGGAGATCCCCTGAGGCCTAGAATCAGAGTTTGGTACCACACACAAAGGGATGTGTAACCCAGAAGTATCCACACTGGAGCAGTTCATGAAAAACTGCAGCCTGTGGGAATGACCCACATTAGAGAAGGACTTTATGAACAGTTGTATCCTTTGGGAAAGACTGTATCCCATGGGAGAGATTCCCCCATGCTAAAGCAAGGGAAAAGCATGAGGGAGAGACAAAACCTTGTGAGCTGACCACAAATCCCATTTCCTTTCCTCCTGAACCATTCAGGGGGAGAAGGTAGAAGAGTCAAGAGTAGAGTCCGTGAAGAAGGGAGGAGATGGTTTTTGCATTTGTTCTTATTTCCAATTATTCTACACTCAATTGGCAGTAAATTAAACAATTTCCATAAACTGAGTTTGTTTTGCCCATGATGGTAACTGGCAAGTGATCTCCACATCCTTATCTCAACCCACAAGCTTTTCACTGTATTTTTCTCCTCCTGTCATGTTGTGAAGGGGGAGTGATAGAGCAGCAACTTGGTGGTCACCCAGCAGCCAGCCAAGGTCAACCCAACTCCATTGTTAAGTGTGATACTCAGTATGTGATGAGGACACCTACCCCATTTGGGGCAGGCTCTGAGTCTCACCTACTAACTTCATGCAAGCCTTTGAATGATAATGTGGAAGAGAAATGCTTGTAGCCAGTAACCCCAGGGGTGGGACTGGAATTAGTGGTTTTGAGGGTAAAAAAGTCTCCACATCCCTTTCCCCAAGCCCCTTACCCATCCCATCCCACTGACCTGGGCCTGGACTGCGATTGGTGTCCTAGGAATGAACAAAGAGAATCCATATGCTATTCTCCTTCTCAATGGTATCACTTACTGGCAACTGGACAGACTGCATGTAGAATGCTGCTGGCATCTGAGCCACAACTGGAGAGGAAGCTGGGCTCTTCACCATGTGGGCTGTGCCTTGAACTTGTGCCAAATTCACCCCTGTAGTGAGAGGGGGAGCTTCCTGTGAGGATGCTGGAGCTGAAGATGATGATGGGGAAGCAGCATGGGTTTGGGAAACAGGCTGGACTACAGCTGGCATTCCCCGGGATGTCGGCACTGCTGCAGCAATCTGAGCCAAGCCCAGTGCTTGGGCTTGGCCTGAGCACTGCTGCCGAGTGCCCACTACCTGCACTGGGATGTGCGGCGGAGGCTGCTGTGCTGCTGACATTTTGGCAGGCCCAAGCTGAGGGGGTTTGATGGGGGTGACCAGAGATTTTGACTGAATAGGAACAGGTGACTTGGTGGCTGGCTGGCACGGACTGTCCTGCTGGAGCTGTAAATGCTGTGGCTGGGACTGCAACATGGGTTGCACCACAAGGGTCTGTGCCTGCTGCTGGTTCTGGGGGGGAGCCTGCTGCTGCGGAGGCTGAGCTTGCTGCTGCTGCTGGGTCAGAGATGCTGCTTGCTGCTGTTGCTGCTGTTGGGCCAGTTGGAGATGGGTGGCTGTGTGGAGGAGCTGGGACTGGCGGTGCTGGAACTGCTGCTGGTGATGAATGGCTATCTGCTGCTGGATCACCACCTGCTTCTGCAGATGGATCTGCTGCTGCTGCTGGATCAGTGAGTGTGGCTGGATCTGCGTATATGTTGCTACACAAATACAGAGTGACAAAAAAATAGAGCACGGAAGTTAGCAACAGTGCAGCTGGGAAAAACAACAACAAAAATAAGGCAGCCACTGCACTGGTTTGAGACACTAAACTCCAAAATGACTGACAGCTTACTGGCAGAGGACACTAAGAGGGACTAAGTCAACTGCATGTGCTGATAGAAAGGATAACCCCTTGAGACAAGTCTCTGCGAGGACAGAAGCTGGGAGATGTGTTGGAAAACCTTTTACCACCATGCTTCCAAAAGTCATTCTTGTGAAAGCCCAATGGTTTTGAAGACAAAAAGACCAGCTGAGTCCTTACCTGAGCTGATCAGCGTCTGGCTGGGTGCTGGTGTAGCAGTCCTGGTGAGGTTCATGCCCACCGTTTGCTGTCCACCGCTGTCTGTGTCGCCCTTCTTTGCGGCTGCATTCTCCATCTCCGTCTGGCTCCCCTGGCTGACAGTCACGGCCTGGGCAGCCGCCACCGGCAATGGCTGAACCACCCCCGTGCCTTTCCTCTGGCAAATGCCAGCAGCACCTGCCGAGGAGCTCTGGCTCAAGCCCATTGAGGGCTGGCTCCCACCGCTGGCCACCACACCCCCGGAGACACCATTGCTGCCCGCTGCTCCCTGGCTCAGGTTGAGAGACTGGCCCGTCCCGCTGGAGGAGGCCTGGGCCACTGCCATGGTCTGGCCCGTGCTGGTGGCCTGTGGTAAGCCCGAAGCTTGGGAGCTTCCTGGCAGGACTGTCTTCTGAGTGGAGCCTTGGAGCTGGGCGTTAGTGGCAGAGGTCTGCTGGCTCCTCACAGCCAAGTTCTGCACCTAGAGACACAGACAGCAAACAGAATCCATTCGCTTCATACACGGTACTTGCCGGGATGTGACAGAGTACATGTAAGCAACACACTCTGCAGGCCGAGCCGATGCCTCAGGTCTCGTGTGAGGAGCTGCTAACACTGTAGGGCAAAGCTCAGGCATGGCCCTCCCCAGAAACACATTATCCTGAACTCTCTTCTGCCCAATCTCTGATGGAAATTAAAGACCTCATGGCACTTCGTGAACAGGATTTGAGGACACTGTCTTTCTCCAGGGCATGGGACAGATTTCAGACCTGCCTGCCATACCCTGGCATTGGTAGGACTCAGTTCAGCACGGCTCAAAAAGCACCGAGATACCCCTTTAAAGACCAGTCATTCCTCTTCAATTTTTGTGCCACCTGCTTCCCCCAGGCCCACAGATATACTCATGGCCCACACCCTTTCCGGTTTCACCAATTCCTCTGCATTTTGGTGCTGCCATCCTCTGTATTTACTTCCCCTCCCAATGCTATGTTATCTCCAAAATTTGATCACAGCTGATTTTTCTTCAAAAAAATTGGTTCAGCAAGTCTTTGGCATCTTTAAAACAATGAACCAACTGGACGAAGGAATACTACCTCTGGCAAAGACTCTTAATTGCAGAGTGACTGAAAACTGTACATAGAACTCAAGAATTCTTTTCACACAAGCACAACCAAGAAACTGTGAAGGTGGGATTGATCCAGCCTGTGCTCACCTCAGAAATTTTAAGCAGAAATTAATCTCACCTCTGGAGGCAAAAAGCAAACATGAAAACATGGTGGCAAACTCTCCTGCCTGCACAGGGACATGGGCTGGGGATAAAACAGCTCTAACCTGCTATACAGGGACAGCTTGAGAAAAAGACCAGAGTGTGGTGTGGCAGAAGCAGGGAAAAGGGAGGACTCTGAGAGGGGAGGTCACTGACCTGGTCTGTGTCTGCATGGACCCCAGGAGACTGAGTAGGTGGTACCTCCTGCTGGACAGCAGCCACAGCCCCATTGGGCATCAGGATGAGTTGGGAGGCAAGAGGCACATTGCGGCCCAAGGTCCGGTTCACCTGCAACAGGTTCCCCAGCTGCGGCTGTTGAGGAACAGGTGATGGGGAATGAAAGGAATGGAGGCAGAAGAGAGAAAGGAAGACAAAAAACCCACAAGCAAACGGATTACAAAGGAACGCTGGGCTGCAATGTCACACACTGCAAAATCACCAAGCCTTCCTGCACTGTAACACTGAACATAACCCTCCGAAGCAGGAAACTGGGAACAGTTTCCTTAAGGAAACAAGCACTCTTCTATCAAACATAGGCCTAGGCTAACTCCCACAGGCTGCCCAAGGCTGTATATCTAGAACTGGTTGAACAACAGTGATAAAAAACATACATCCAAGATTAGTGCTGTTTGAAAAGAAGGGAATTAAAATCTGTATCTGAAGTCAACTGAAAAACAGAAAATATTTTCCAAGTAGGTAACCAAACCCCAGACTAACCACAGTCAGGCCTAATGCTTTCTACCTAGCTGCACTTCAAAGCAATTAAAAGGATGACATTTGTTCACACTGATTTATTTGTCTAGGCTTACTGGAATTCTGACTTATAACCCTGAGCTCAGCAAGCAGTAGAAGAGTAATTTACCATGTACCTGTTCAAGCACGGAACCTGAAGAGTAGCTTTATTTCTATGAGCTACATTCAAGACTAGGACATATATTTCCCATTAGTGAGAAGTGCTATGGGACCTGTAAGATCCAGGCAGAGCAGAGACACACACAGTTGTTAACATTCTCACCTGACCCACACAATATAAGCTCATCTACCTTGAAAGCTGAGCCCAGAGTCAAACTTGTGGTTTCAGGGATGAGAGCTTCCCCATGCAAATTTACAATGTACTGCAACATCCTTAAAGCCAGGTTAGTCCGGAGGTGTTGGTAATCCCAAGCAGTGAAACTCCGAAGTGGCTGGTGGGTGGGGCTCATGGTCAGGACACATTTTGATGCACATCTCTTACCCGAAGGTACATCTGTGCCTGTGACTGGTTGAGAGGCGGTGAGGTGGTGTTCCCGAGGAGCACAGACTGGGTCAGCGTTGTGGCGCTGGGGGAACTCACGCTCTGGGACCGACTGATCAGCTGAGCAGCTGACGTGGTGGCAAGGTTGATCTTAGAAGAGAAGAAAGCTTCAAATCACATATGAAGAGATGGAGGCCAAGAAATAAGTACAAACACGCTTAGTGGGGTACAGTCAGAACATTTTACAGTTTTTTCCTGTATCCCACAGAGGACCAAGAAGAAGAAAGTTCTTGTCTTAGAGGGCTTGTCTTACAGGCTACACAATCTAAATTAGCCACAGCCCTGGATACTGACCTCATTTGTATGCTGAGCTTGAGAATCACTGTTAGCATGCAACTGCAATAAGAGATCCAAAAAAATACATCATTTTCTCCAGCCTCCCAAGTAAAAGCAAAAAACCAACAAAACCTTCTCTACCAATTCATCTACTCTCTGAGCAAATCCAAGCTCCTCAACACTCACTACAAAACCAGATATGCTCTCATTCAACAAACTACTGCTCTGTCTAAGACAAAAAGAACATTCCTCCTCCAAGCTGCTTATGACTCCTTCTCAGAAGTCCTGATCCTTTCCTAATCCATGAGAGTGTATTCCCAAAGCCTCAGCAAACAGAGATCCATGTCTGTCTTTCCAGCTAAGAGGCCTCCCCACCCAAAAACTTTATCTGGTCTCCTCAAGCCCCACCAATAATGACAGCACCCCTAATCCTCAAAGTTGTCTGCATCTTGGTGATTCCCAGCATTCTTAGAAGCTGTGTGCATCCTAAAAGGCAAGGAGGAGACAGAACAAGGCAGGGAGCGGGAGGGAGGCTTTGATACGTGTGTGAGGGAGCAGTTTTACTTACAGAAGCCTGGGTGGTGGTGGTCTGTTGCGAGGTGCTAGTGTTGGGGGAGCTGGCCTGTCTACTGGCTGCAATTGTAGCCTGCAAGAGAGATTGACAGAGAAATGAGTGCCTGAACAAACTTCTCAATCCAGCCCAATTATTTGGCTCTGTCAGAACACCTAGTCCCTTACCGTCAAGAGTGTATGACCTCCAGTCCTTCCACCCATGGGTACATGCACCACTTTTGCCCAGCTTACCATACTACAGAGTGCAACCCTCACCCCGATGCTGAAAGCCACTGCTAACACCCAGACCTTCCCTGCAATATTAGCAATTTGTTGGGCTAATTAGCCAGTTTCGTAGCAATGCAATGATAGCACTCCAAGTAACAAAATTCAGATTAGAGAGCATATGGTTTGTGGAAGAACATAAATATTGATAGATTTATTTCCCCCTCTCTGATGCCATGGGAATTCCCCTGCATGAGTTTAGTTAGTTTTGTAACTAAGATTTGTGCAAAACCAGTGAGAAGATTCTATTGCTTCTATACTATAAGACTGCAGTCAGGGATTTTGAGAACAATCACATCCTGGACTAACTGCCAAGGAGTACAATTACTGAGATATTGTTACACAAACAGAATGCATTCACGTCACACATAATCCACTTTGAACTGGTGATTAAGTCTAGTAGGTGAGCAAAGTTGATAAAGAAAAAAAAAATCACTCAACAATTACACATCATAAAATATATTGATTTATACTGATCTGGATATGTCTCAATTAGAGATAGCCTCCTGGACAGGTTTACCCTCTTGCTGGCAAAGAAAACACAGGCTACTAAGTTCCAACACAAAAATTTCAGAGGATGTTGCCTGAAATTTCATGCAAACACAAACGTTTATTCTCAGAGAAGTAACAAATCACTGTTCCCTTTAATAAAGTTTTTAAACACTACCGCATCCAGTGCTGATTTAACCACCTATCTTTTATTTAAAGAAGGCGCAGGGCATAGTCATAGGCCTCTGAAGTGCAAGTTCCTTGATGGGGATGCCAAATTTTACCTTCGCCTGCTCTGTACCCAAAAACCAAATTAATCTTTGCTTCAGGCTTCCACTTCACTAGCTGTTTGTATTAACTCTAAACAATGTGTTTAGGGACTCATTGTCTCATTGGTGCACTATATAAGAAGAGAACCTCTGGATCTTCCCCAGAGGATGATCCAACTTCTTTCCTTCTTCCTCTTGGCAACTCACCTGCTGGACAGCAGCCAGGCTGTGAAGTTGAGCACTGTTAAACTGCTGCTGGAGCATAAACTGATGGAAGTACTGAGCTGCATTGGGCTGTCTCTGGAGTGCCTGCAGGGCCTAGATAAAGAAAACCCAATTGTCAAAAATTGCATGCTGTTGAAACGTGATTGAAGACAGCAATGACGAAGTAAGTAAGCCATGAGAACATTCCTAAACCACATGAAAAAGCAGGCACCAGATGAGCACATCCAAATCTTTAGTATAGTTACAAATTTGGTAACACACTGAATCACAAGTGTACTCCAGGACAGTGGGAATCACACTTAAAAGACTTTAACAAACTTTAGGAATCTAGGGATGCGCATGCTCACACAGGCAGAAAAGTGTTTCTGTGTAGTTTGTGTATGGAGGCCATAGAGGAACTGCGATGGCAAACTGACTTGCTCTAGAACAGCAGGCTAAAACCAATTTATTGGATCACAGTACAGATTAAATCTAGGATAAACACCAAAGGAGTAACCTATAAAATATGAAGCCTCAGGCTACAAGACCTAACATCAGGCCTAGCAAAAGGGCTTAGCACCACCTTCCAGTGATGCACTGCCATCCCAGAGCATACCCAGGTCTCACTCACCTGCACTGCCTGTCGCTCATAGAGAGACATCTGCGAGATCTGAGGACGGGTGCTTCCTCCAGAACTGGAGCTCCCGCTGGTGGAGTTGGAGTTCTGCTCACTTTCGGTCTCCATGGCGACAGGATCCCAGGAGCTCAGGCTGACATGGACTCCAGGTCTACATTGAAAGAATTGGAAACTAAGTCAGGCTACAGAAAGAACCAAACTGTATTTCACTACATTACACAGCTTTTGTACTAGAATACCTCAAAATCAGGCTCCCTGCGCAGCGCAGGGACCAGGGAAGCCGGGATTCCAAAATCACCCAGAAATCATAGTCACAGTTTAAATCTTTAATTACCACCATCAGAAATGTAATGCACATATTCTCGTATTTTTATTACCATGCTATAGTTGGAAGCTACAGCATCCTGAACTCGTAAAAAGGTAGTGAAGAGAAGGAGCAGCTGCAACTCATTAAAACAATTTTGGTTACATATCTGACCACTTCTCCTTTCAAGAGACTAGCAAATTGAGGCAAATTGCACTGTGCTTCCAGTCCTCCAATGCACCTCGGCAATTTCTGATCCTCTCTTCCTCTAGTCCTTCAGCTCCAATGTCGTACTGACACCAACTCTGTCCCTCTTCCTCCTAGCTTAACCCCTAGCCCTCAACTCTTTCTTCTGATCACACAAACCTTCCAGCTACTTGTTGCTCCTGACAGATCTTAACTTGAATATTAGATTAGAAGCTGGTATCTGTGGTGGGCAAGTTCCTTTCAGGAGGAACAGAGTCAGAAGCAGAGTGGATGAAGTGTTCACTG
Source organism: Picathartes gymnocephalus (assembly GCA_013390045.1). Taxonomy (NCBI): domain Eukaryota; kingdom Metazoa; phylum Chordata; class Aves; order Passeriformes; family Picathartidae; genus Picathartes; species Picathartes gymnocephalus. The sequence continues at coordinate 61,101 of WEKY01014479.1, forward strand.
GCAACACTTGTGAGGCAAAAGCTGCTGAAGAGGTCATGCAGAACCAGGGAGATCTTCCAGCAGCAGAAAGATGAGTTGCAGTGAATTGCAGGACTGAGAAAGGACCGGAGAAGGCTTTCATCAGCCAAGAGGAAGAGAAGTGAGTCTGAAGAGAGTGCTTAGCAGAAGAGTAACAGATTGAGATGATCAGGGAGTTTCCTGCAGCAAGAAACATGAGCTACACCAGGAGTATCAGCAGGAGGGGCTAGAGTCAGAAATGGGAGCAAAAGTGATTATCCAACAGAATTCCACTGGAAGAAAAAAAGAACAGCCTGACTTTTTAGAAGGTTAAAACTCCATGTAAGATTTTTTTTTTAAGTATTTCTGATAGTCTTATTATCACCAACAGCCTATTTGTTTCTAAAGTACCAGCTGATTCCTCTGTAGTGTATCTGAGACCTCTAAATGACACCCCTCTAAATGAGCTTCCAGGAGCCAGAGCACCAGCACAGCCCCTTAATCTAGCCTTTTTTAAATCCAGAGATTCTGAGCTTCACAGCCTTCACCAAACATTTTCCTGGTGTATAAGCAAACAGACCAGTGCAGCAGAAAAGAGGGTGCAACAGTAGTCTCAGGCAGGGAACTTTCTGAATTCTGAAATGGTGATAAGGGCAGCCGATGACTTTAAAGCAGGGCAACAGCATTAACACTGCAGAGGATGGGTGGCTAAATCAGGGAACTCCTGCTCCTCAAACTCTGGAAAATTCTTTAAGTGGCAAGCAGAGTGCTGCTGCTCCAGTCTGGTCTTCCACGTACATCTTTACCTCTGCCTTCAAGTCCTGCCCAGGCATCTCCCTGCTGATCCAAAACTGGCTTCCTGGACTGCTTCAGCAGTGGCCACCTTCTCAACTGAGACACACCTCTTAACTGGCCACTACTGTCTTGAGGCACAACTCTATTTCAGCTAGAAACAGCTGGTCAATAAACTTACCTAGAATATAAAAGCTCTTGCAGAAGCAACTGCCTTAAAGATGTTCCCCAGAGGGGAAAAATTAAATGAAGCCTGAAAATAAACAAACTAAGAAGGGAGAGAATACAGACTTTTTGAAAGCAGGAAACTGTGGTGGATAAATAAAGTACTTTGAGTGGGGTTAAAATGCATGTGAAGCTACACACATTACACCAAGTTCTCTAGTAGCTCAGATGCCATTAGGAGACAATCTGCCCTTGCCCACTCTCAACTTCCCCATGCAGATCCTCCTCATTCACCTCGCTTCTGGTGTCCATTAGATCAACTTGCTAACTGCAGAAAAGGTACCCTAAAACCCCATTTTCTGCTAGATCACTGAGTTGAATTATCTTACTTGTGATGCCACAGTGTCAGTGAGAGAGGAAAGGATGTAACTAACGTTCACCTTAACTACAACAAATACCCTTACCCTCAACAGCTTCACCAGGAGAAACCAGGCTTCTGCCTTGGTGCTTTGCTCCACCAACTATCTGTGTTTCCTCAGCAAGCAGCACCACCAATTCCTAAGATTTCCAGCATTTTTGAGAGTTCCATATTGATCTAGATCTTATTAAAATCAGGTCCTAGCACAAAGAGAATCTTACTGAAACACCTCTGGCATGAGGCATCAAAAAAATTTTGGTCTCTGTGTAGGCAGAAGGCCTTTAGGAGACATAGACAGAGAAGCATACGCTATCTTTGTAGATGGGCGGTAAGAATTTAAAGTAATTCACAGCAAGAGCAAAACCCTTTCCAAACAGAAAAAGTGAAAAGCCACAGCATTTCCCCAAGCAAGTTCATCTAAGGATGCAGCTCCATGTTAGTGTAATCTGATCCAAACACAGGCCATTTCCACACAGAATAGGAGAATTACACCCTCTCCCCTCCTTCAACTGCATCTCCAAGCACCTTCCTCTTACAAAAAATCTAGTGATCACTGGGCTTTCACATCACTTGACTCAGCTAGCTGCTCCATGAGATGGATAATCTACTAAAAATTATTAAACCATGGATTTTCCAAACAAACAAGAAAAAACCCAACCCAGAGTTACAATGTGGCTATTACTGGAAATTAACCTTTGAACAACAGCTAGAACTGCACCCCTAAAAGGCAGACACACAAGGATACAAAAGCTGTTTAGCACCATGGCAGAAATGACCACACAGCAGAAAGGACGGGAAGGAGAAGGCAGAAAAGTAGCTCAGGCAGCAGTACAAGCATGACAACATGGGCCAGTCCAGAGCCTAATCCACACTTGCTGATCTCAGCACACACCGAGAACACCACAGGTGGCCCAGCTCTAAGTTCCTGACCTTTCTCAAGCACAAGGGCAGACAAAAGTCAAGCCAAACAATACACTAATCACTGAGCACTAGGTAGGAGGTTGAGAAGTTCTACTTGCTCATCCCCATCCATTCCCCCCGGGACACGACTGCTGCCTGCAGAATATTTGCTAACTTTAAAAGTAGTTTTGTCACTTCATCCTTGAGAAACTAAGTTAGGAAACACGTAAAATTTGCGCGGACTTACACCACAGGTTTAGGCGAGAAAAATGAGCACCCACTACTACAGCATGCTCTCTGCTGTTACTATTATGTTTCCACAGCAGTTTCCAAGCCACACAAGCAGAGGTATGGAACTGCCGGGACACGCTGACTCTGCTCTGGGATGCTCTGAAAGCAGCAGTGGGTGCGACGCTGGAGCACTGCAGGACCCTCGGCACCACCTGGTCCCCACCCCGCCTTTCCCCGCCAAGCGCCTCGCCCGGCCGGCGGCGGGAGAGAGGTTGGGAAGGATGGAGGGAGGGATGGAGGGAAGGATGGAAGGGGACAGCGCGGTGACGGCAGCCACCCAGGCCGCCGGCAACTCCGGCAGCAAAGTTCATCCGACACGGCGTGCAGGCGCCCTGCCCGCCCGTGCCGTGCCGTGCCCGCAGCCCCGCCGCGGCGGGAGGCGGGATGCGCCGCAGGATGCCCGAAGCCGGGCGGCGGCTGCCCGGGCGCGGGAG
>WEKY01014479.1:64472-178209 GCA_013390045.1 Picathartes gymnocephalus
GGCGGGACTCGCGCCCGCTCCGCCCGCCCCTCCCCGTGTCCCTCTGTTTTAATCTCTTTTTTCCCTTTTTTTTTTGTTTTGGGTTGGTATTTTTCGTTGATGGTTTTTTGTTGGGTTTTGTTGGTTTTTTTTTTCAATCTCGGCCTCTGGGGCTCCCCCGGCGCTCCGTCACTTCCTCCCTCGAGGCGCTTCCGGGCACGTGGTGCCTTCCCTGGGCGCCGCTTGCCCGTTGCCCCGGTGACGGGAGCGGGAGCCCAGCGGGACGCGGTCCGGCGGCGGCAGCGGGAACGGCAGCGGGAACGGCAGCGGGAACTGCGGGAGGACCCGCCCGGCCCTGCCCCGAGCCGGCCCCGCTCCTCGCCCGCGGCTGCTTGCTGGGCCTGCGGGACGGGCACCGAGGCATCACGGCGCTGATGAGGGTCACAGCCCGGGTGTTCGCCGGGCGCACAGCGCTCTTCGCCAGGTGTCCCCTGTGCTGGGGCTCGCTTTACCGTCCGTCCTTCTGGAGACTGATTAACCTTGTTAAACGTTAGTCGTTTCATATATGACAGAATCAATTCGGTTGGAAAAGACCTATAAGGTCATCGAGTGCAACCTGTGACCGAACACCAACATGTCAATGGACCATGGCGCTGAGTGCCACATCCAGTCTTTGCACTACCGGGGTGGTGACTCCACCACCTCTCTGGGCAGCCCATTCCAATGTCTAATCTCCCTTTCTATGAAGAAATTCCTCCTGTTGTCCAGCCCAGACCTCCCCTGGTGCAGCTAAAAACTTTGTCCTCTCGTCCTGTTGCTAGTTGCCTGGGAGAAGGATGTAGGTTTTAAACTGTTTGTGTTGGTACCTGGAACAAGCTTTGATGAACAAACAAGACACAGCAGGACACTGCCTTCATCGTGTAGAGTGCACGTAGAGGTGCACAGTGGAAACCTGCATGAACAGGATAAAGAAACCACAGTGCCAGAGCTTGCTAGCAGCTTTTAGAAAAGAAGCTGCACTGTGCAGGCACTTGAACCTTGCTTCTCTTGATTACTCTCAAAGAGCATCAGTTTGTTGCCTGTCAGTTGCCTGGCTTAGGGTAAGAGTGGTTGACTATGGTAAACTTATGAATTTTTAACCGTACTGTTGTCATCTTTAGATGGTAAGTGGAGAGGAAGTATGTATGCATGTAGGGACAGGACAAGGGGCAATGGCTCCAAAATGAAAAAGAAGCGTTTTAGATTAGCTACTAGGAGGAAATTCTTTACTGTGAGGGTGATGAGGCACTGGCAGAGGTTGCCCAGAGAAGCTGTGGATGCTCCATCCCTGGAAGCGTTCAAGTCCAGGATAGGGCATCAACCTTGTCTAGTGGAAGCTGTCCCTGTCCGTGGGTTTGGAACTAGATGACCTTTAACGTTCCTTCCAACCCAAAGCATTCTATGATTTTATGATCAACATATTTGTTTCTAAGAAAATAAATGCCCCTCGGGTCAGACCAGTAAGTCATCTTGATGAGAGCTGGTGAGTTTCCTTTCAGAATGCCATCACGTGCATCAAGGATAACTGGGATGAAGCAAAAGACAAACAGGAATGAGTCACGCTCCATCTACATATACAAGGTTGCAGAAGCTCAAGCACCGCTGAGGCTATGAGCAGCATAAATATTCCTGCAAATGGCATGTTTGAGCTTCATGTCGCAAGAACACTGTATCTGGCTCAGTAATGACAGTGCTGGCCTATCAGTTTGCAGGAGAAAATTCCCATTATGAATTGCAGGCAATTCCCATTGACTTAGAATCACAGAATAATATTTGCTGCTGCCTGAAAAGCAGCAAAACACACCGTACAGGAGGGCATTTGAGCTGTTACCAAACATTTTTGCTCTAAATGCTGAGGGGTTTTTTTCATTCAGATGGAAAACTGTCTGGCTGATTTTCAAGGAGATAATTAAGATTATTCAAGACAAAAGGTCAGACAGTGAACAAAGAAACCATGACAAGGCAGGAATCCCTGTGAATCAACCGCGCCTAAAAGCCCCAACAACTGGATGAACGACTAAGCCATTTGTCCCTATTGCGAAACCCACTGAAGTGGATTCAAAGGAGGAAACTCCCTGGAATGTATGCAAACGAAGGGGAGTTGTTGCAATAGGACTAGGGGAAAATACTGCAATAAAGAGGCTTTAGGACTTATGGGGAGTACTTAGCAGCTGTGGGAGGATGTTGGAACCGATAAAGAGAATTTTAGGGTTTTCAAAACTGCACTGGTTTGCTTGGGGCAAAAATCACAGGCAGGGAAATGGAGGGATCAAGGTGGATCAAATGGAGAGAAGGTAGGGATAAATAAAGCCAGTCAAATGCAATCAGTATGTTTGTCCGTACAAGCTTTGCATCTGATCACCACAACCTGTGTTACAGTTTTGATAAATTATTTGAACTGTTTCCCGTGTTATTGTGCTCTTTGTTGTGTTCATGTGGTCTGTCTAGTTAGCAAGTAGGATGAAAGGTTTATAGGGCCAAAAACCTGAGACCTATGAAAGCACATTTTTCTGAAGGCTGATGCTTAGGAATGAGATCAGGCCACTGACACTGTGCTGAGATGGGTGTCTCTGAAGTATTGTCTCCTGTCAGCATTAACTGGGGTGTGCATGTCTTTTGTGGACTTGCACACCACTCTGCTACTGCTGGGATGTGAAACAAGTAAGCTCTCACTCACCTCCACTGACCCAGGAAAAAAGGAAGTTACTGGACCTTTCAGTCCACCAGGTTCAGCTGTCCTTAATACTTTTCAGGGAAAGCAGGTGCACCTGGCCAATATCTACAATCCATTCCCCTTGTTCTACTCTCACATCCAAGCATGTTAGTAGGAATGGTGGAGAATACCCCACAAGCTGTTCCCTTTGGTATAGACTGGCTTTCTATTAGTTTGTCTATGAGATTTTTGAACCTGATGACATTTTCGGCTTCCATAACTCCTGTAGCAGTAGGTTCTTGTAGTGTAAGCTACCATTTTTATTTTTTTAAATTGATTACCAACTAGTTTTATCACATGCGCCTGGTCTGCCGTGGAAAGATTTGCTGAAGAGCAGTTTTCCATTCACTTTATCTACCACCTTCTTTATTTTTGTAAATATCAATACTTCATCTCCTCAACAAAATCTGCTCATTCTGCTCAGCAAATGATAGGATCCCAGCCTTTCTAGTATCTCCTGATAAAGCACTTGTTCCATCCCATAAATGTTGTCACTGAGGATCATGCTGCAAGTTGTAGGACTGGCTTTAGAGGGTCTGGCTGGAAACCTGACAAAAGCTTTGCCTACATATAAGGCAGAATTCATTCCGTAGATAGCTCACATTTTAGGTGCAGCTCTTCCCAGCTCTGGAAAGAAGGAAGAAGCAGCCCATTTTCATTCCAATGATTTTTTTTTCCCCTTTCATTGCAGCCCGTTTTAGAAAAGCAGCTTTATTCCCCGAAGAAACGGCATCTTGCAGAGCAAGCCACGGAGCGATGGTGACACTCAGTGGCCCTGCAGGAAAAGTGCACCTTCCGAGTTCACAGGGTTTTTTCCCAATTTACCAGGAAGACAGTGGTAGTAAATGAACCTTATACACAGGTGAATAAACAGCATGTAGCATAAGCATGAGCCTGCATACTGTGCCGTACAGATTCTTATAGTACCGGCGTATAAACAGACATCTAGTCTGTGTAACTGCACTTGTCTTCTTTCCCTCTCCCATACTCATTTACTCACTTCACTCTAGAAGTGAGACCCTCATCTTCAGGCACCTCAGAAGGTAAACCCTGTCTCTTGTGGTGGACTGTTCATTGTACAGACTACCTTTTTCACGTACAGATTTTAAATATGCCATTTATTTTTTATAATAGTGCCCTAACAAGGTCAGAATCCATCTGGGGCCATCTTGTGTGCTTACAGTCATCCTTCTTTTAAGGGGGCCTACTTCACACTCCTTTTAAGAGCTTCTCTTTGCAAAAAAATCCCTGAGAGCTGTCTGAGATGCTGGTTACCTGATTGCCTGTTAGTTGCCTCCTGTACTATGCTCTTCTGGACCTTCTTTTTTTACAGGCTGAAGCAGGAAAACTTTGTAGGAAATTTCCCAGTTGCCTCCACGCCATTTGGGCAACCAAGACCCACACAGCAGCTGTGGTGAGGTGGTGGAAGGAAGTTTTCTGGACACCAGCCCTACCTTTGCTTACACATTGCAAAGGTTCCTTTCTTGCACTGGAAGGTATTTCCTGTGGATGTCACCGAGGACAGGGAGCACTTTTCAACAGCTAGCAGAACTGAGCAAGCATCAGATTGCCCATCCAGCACAGACTAGCCACTTATTGTATTCCCTAATATTTAATTCAAGAGGCAAAGGCCTCACTGACTTCTACTGTACATTCTTATCTTACGGGAGCTTGCCACACAGCAGCTTTTTTCCAGCTCTCTGCTTTGCCAGCTTCCTCAGCCCCTCATCTGCAGCCAAATAACATAGATCTGATTTGAAACCACAGCCTGGAAATATCTCATACTTGTTTCACATGCTTGTTTTTCTCACTTATCTACCCCACCCAGGTACAAGGCACCAAGACATCCTATCATCAGAAGCAGAGGAATCTTGGTGGGCCTGCTTTTATCGAGATCTAATTTCATGGCAATCTCATCCTGTAAACTGTAAAGCAGACCCTTGGCACATGTCCATTTAGAGATGAGAGAGCTTGGCTTACGGGCACAATGAGCATGCTGGGCTACAGGCTTCAGGTTTTATTTATTACCTTCCTGTCTGAAGTTCAACAGATCAGAGGGCTTTGACCCCAAAGCTGTTTCAGTCCAGCCTAAATATCCAGAGGAAGAGACTTGCCAGGAAGGCAACCAGGACAGGCAACAGGTCCCGCTTGGTTCCCTTTGCAGAGCACTGTTGAACAGTCTCTATTGACTCCTAAAATGTCTTGGGAAGGGATAATGCTAGGGGAACAATCCTTGGAGGCCTGCTCAGTCCCTTCATATTTTTGCTTCCTTGAACTCAACCCTGTCCTCTTTTTGTTTCAGTTGTCCACAGAATGTATCACTTGGCTCCTCAGGTTTTCTGTCTCCCCTAAATGCTTGTTAAGCACTGCTGTGAGACTTTTATTTTCCTTTTTTCCCCATGTGGAAGGGCTGGTTCTGCCTACTTTATGGACCAATTGTTCTGAATGGTCAGAGAAAAAAATATATTTACTGTCCTTTTGCAAATTGTGTTGATCAGGCAAAGGGTTACTGCGCAGAGATAACCCAAGAAATCAGTGTCACATGACCTGCTTCAGTTTATGTTCCTTTTTCACTTTTTTTTTTTCTCCCAAAGTACTTCCTCTTTAGAAGCATCATCTTACCTTCCCAAATTCCCAGCTCATCTTGTTCACTTCTTTTCCATTGCCCCTGGGCTTGTTGACTTCATACCTTCCGTCATTTCTGGCATGACTCTCCTGGTAATTTCTCTTTTGGCAATCAGCTCTGTAAAACTAGTACCCATTTTTTCTTATCTAGTATCTTCTAGTATCCCCCCTTTTTATGAGAGCCATCTTCCTAATGGCATATCCTGCTGAGCCATCTGCATACACTCTGTTGTCTTGTTGCATGTGTTGCATCCTGAAATTCCTCAGATCGTTGTCTTTTTTAAGTAGTGCCACAGGTAAGGATTAGTCATTTGGGTTAATGTCTTGACAGGATGGGACTGGGTATTGTCAGAGTCTAAACATGTAGTGAATTTAGAGTGAGTGTTATTTTGGTTTCACGCCCTCCCTTCATAAGACTTTGCTGTACAGTCCTTTTCTGTCTGAATGAACTGGTAAAGTATTTCTTCCTTAGCATCCCCTTGCCTGTTCCTACTCTTCAGTTGTGACAGAAAAATTATTCTCAGGGCCAGGTAGTAAACCAGATCACGGTTAAAAATGAGGGGGTTTTTTTGCATGGAGTTTGGTTGCAGATCAACTATTGTGTTAATTGAATTGAAACGGGAGGAGATTGGGGAGGAGAGAGAGTTAAACCACTGTGGTGACCAAATGCAAAGTATGTAACCATGGCATGCACAGTGTTTCCCTCTTTTTCATGCACTGAAATTTTCATCAACTGTGAAGTCACTTCTTTCTTTCCAGGTTCCACATACTTTATTTCACTTGCTCCCAAACTAATGTGTATTAAGCCAGTTTTCACATAGAAACATAGGGCAAAGGAAATAGGGTGTTTCCAACACAGCAGGGAAGAGGAGAGCTGGAAGTTTTCCCTCTGGAGGCAGAAAACTCAGGTTTCAGACTCAGAGCATACTAGGAGGATACCTTCTCTGAGGCATCTGTAGAAAGAAAGAGGAAAGAAAAGGCAAAGTGCCTGATGATTTTTTAGGAAGGTGTCTATGGACTAAGAGATCTTATGGGATGAGTTGCAACATCTCTTTATCATTGACATAGGCATTTCCTGTTGTATTTAGATTTGGGATGCTGTGAGGATAGTATGGAAATGAAATAAAAATAAATCATCTTAAACTTCCATGGTATGCTCAAGCCTTAGTCTACATTGAGGTTAATACCTGGGCTAGAAACTGTGACCAAAACTAGTGAGTAGATCCCAATTCAACCTGCAGCCCAAGAAGGCTCTACATCACATGACAGGATTAAATGCAGAGCAGAGGTGGGATGCTTTGCCTGCTTGCCACCAGTCCTCTGCTCTGTTCCAGCTGGAAGCCTGGTAACACTAACCTGAACTGCAAGGGAAAGCATATTCTCTTGCCGTGCGGTCATCTGTAGAAACAAAAGGGAAAGGGTGGTGAGCTGCAGGACTGCATGCTAGGGTAGTGCCAGACTTCTTTCTCTGTAGCACAACCATCCCACTACCTTAATTTTTCACTCCTCAGACTGTGAATGCAGGAACAAAGAAATGTCTCTAGTGGGTCAGGCCAGCAGTCTATCTCCCCAACATGTACCCCATACAGCTATAAAAGACCACCTCATGCATTGTGATACCTTCTAATGCAAGGACTTTTTTTGTAAATATAAAACCTTTCCATAGGGTGTCCTGATAGCCTTGCTTATTTAGTGATAATTAGTATTTTCATGCCAGATAACACTTTTTAAATTGTATGTCCTAAGCACAAAAATTCTTGTACAGGATGAAATAGCAGAGAGAGAGAGCATATTAGGTGACAATATTTAGCTCTGTAATAGCTGGATTAAAAACTGTCCTCCTTTTCTTGCCATGGTGTGGAAGGGGGAACAAGAACGGAATTTGTATACAACATGTAGTGCTGCTTTCTAAATCTCCAGTGGCAGTTTTTCCATTTTGTTCTCGAATTCCTTTTAAAAAATATTTCTTAATGTTCCATCTGCTGTTTTGTCTCATACTGAGCACAGAATAATCAGGGAGACTCAAAATATCATCAAGATCTCTCTTCTCTGTACTGATAATTCATTTAGAGCTTTAAAGGGTAACAAATTATTTTCCTATTATCCTCTGAGACATGGCAGGGCACAATGGATGGTAGGATTATTACACTATACATGAGATGCATACACCTACATTCTGCCTTCTAATGGATCAGGGTAGCATTATGCAATACTGATTTTCAATAAATGCCTAAGCATTCTCAAGAGAGCTAAAAAGCTGAAGAAGGCATGGTGAATTGTCAGAGAAGTTTTCTAGCTTGAAGCTAGAGGAAGGAAACAAACACAGTTGTTTGAAACATGTAACACCCCACAACATAATCATAGTACCAGGCAGCCTTGTCTCAAGAACTTTTCTAATCAAGTGGCTGCTTGAATGTTGAAGTTTTGTACAGAGGAAACCCAAGCTTGAAGTTGCAGGAGGAAGTGCACTGGAATCAGGGAGTTAAGGGAATTAGGGTCACAGACAGAATTATGTCTGAGTGGGGGGTACAATAGTTACTTTACGCCAATGTCAGTGAAATCTCACCTGGCTTGTAGTAGTCATAGACATGCACTGTTGCAGCTTTCAGATTCTGCACTTCAACATCTTGTTCCACTGAGATGTTAAGCTTCAGAGAACTCTCACCCAGCTGGAGAGAAGAATGGAAGTGAGCAGAAATGCACTGATCATCTCAAAATCACCTACATACTAGCTTTACTCCTTCTGCATCAGAGGTTTTTATTCTATCTTTCCAGGTTTTTCCACCCTCTTCCTCTTCTGTGAAAAGTTTACCCTGCTTAACCAGCCTAGACATTTGTACTTCTGATCTGCCAAAGTCCCCATGCAAAGTACTCCAGTTAATACTACTTGAGTGGGCAGTTTCCTCTGGTCTTACCTCCTCCAGGTAGATTGTGATTTTGTCTGGTTTTATCTCTGTCTTTTTCACAAGGGGTACCTTCTCCAGCTGTATAGGAAGGCAAGAGATGAGCTTGGTTAACATCAGCTTATGGCCTTCCCTGTTTCACAGCAGATTTGATATTTGTCAGTGAACCACTGATGACAAAAGCACTTAGCCTAGTCTGGAGACTAGTCAGGTCTGCCTTCCTTGGCATTGAGATTGTTGGGAGCACATCAAGCCTTAGAAAATGTTTTCCAGTTTTTGTACATGTGTTCTTGGGCCGTGTTCCTACTTTAATCACTTGTAGCAAAGGGAAAACTGGTTAGTAGGAGGCTATATTGGATCTTCCAGCTGTTGTGTGGAACACTGGAGCGTATATTTGAAGAACTCCACGGGATTCAACACCACTTTATGGAATATCCCTAAAAATGGCACTGGTAACTGCAAAGGGGCCCAGTGTACCCCACGCGATTCCAACTAGGTGCCTTTTCATCTCCTCTCTAACGTCTTACTGTGTATGCAGTCCTTACTACAAACAGGAAAAACTGCACCACCACTTATGCAAGTGGAAAGTTGCTTTGTGAAATAGCCTGTTATATCTGCACTTGTAGTTACCATTCTCCGACACTGCTTAAATGTTTGGATATTTCTGACTGAGCTACATCTGGAAAATAGATTTTGATATCCTCAAGGAAAGCTGAAGGAAAAGTCTTACCTCTTTCACAGAGCTCTGTACAGGAACGAATCCTGACAGCATCTCCACCTCCACCAGGGCCATGTTACTTGTCCCACGGTCCCCGACATAACTGAAGCGGATAAGGAGAGAAGCACGTCAGATGTGGAAGGCAGCAGAGCATTTCTAGGAGGTACTAATAGACACTTCCAAACTTTGCCCTGCCCTACAGTGATATGAAAGCTCAGCAGCGAGTCTAACTGGTGGGACAAAGGGACAAAAACTTGTCCCCATCTACTCAGTCAATATAGAGACAGATTGTGCAGGTTATGGTTAATGTGGAAATAATATGGCTTCCTGTTGCCCTCTCCAGCAGGTGGAAATGACCTTTGCTGTTACAGGCTGCGAGTGGCAATGTTGGTATTGTTCTCCTTCAGTAAGGACAGTAAGGCGTGGAGAATGTGGATCAAGACTCTCATCCTAGACAGATGCAGGCAAGTGAAATATGGATAGGGACTGGAGTTTCTGCTGTCTAGTTCCAACAGACGTTCACACTACAGGGGGATGCACCTCAGGGCTGGTTCAGCCCAAGATGCCGAGCATCCCCCAACATGGGAGCTCAGTTGCTGGTGCTCTGGGGACTGCTGGGCTGCTCCACACTGTCTGAGACAGTTGCTGTGGTTCTACAAGACACCGCCATTGCCATGCTTCTCCAGGCCTTAATTCTAGTTAAGTATCTCCTTGGGATGTATGGAGAAGAAGAGAGTCATCCCTGTGTCTTTGATTCCACAGACAGCAGGCTTTCATGGGGTTCTAGTCATACAACCGGGTTCACACTTTTTTTCACTGAAGAAAGAGCCTCAAGGGATCTCCTACCTGACAGACACATGGATGTCAAACTTCTTCCTGACACCGTCACATTCTCTTGGTACTGTTTCCACATCCAGGACAAAGACCTCTTTTGTTTTTGGTGGTGGGATGTTATAATACAAAGTGGTCTGGTGGGGGAGAAAATATCTCTGTGAAGTGCCCCAGAGTTTCCCTGAATGAGCTCAAGGACTACCTGTGCCTCCAGCTTTTAATGGTTTGGCAGCCAGTGGCTAACACAGTTGGACCCAGGTGCACTTTCTGTTCAGAGATGTGCTGTTTAGCAAATTGCATGAGATATGCCTGCCAAATGCAAGGCAAAACTCAGAGATTCAGCTATCTGTAATTCAAGGCCTCATTCAGTCTCACAAAAAAAAAAAAAAAAAAATTACTGTTAAGGCTCAAGGAAGCACATTAGCTAAAACACTGACCCAAAAGGAGAAAGAAGTGTAACTGTTAACTCTTGACATGCTAATAGTATTTCTAGGTCTCAAGGGGAAAATACTGGTAAAATAATTACAAATCACTTAAGAAAGTAGAACAAAAAAGAAGACAGCAGGCAGGATGATCACACTCATCCAAAGAGCAGCATAGACCAATCTTAGACCACCTGCCAGGTGACTGACTGCCTCCCCAGCATGTACTCCTCAGATCTCTTATGCTCATTGACTGTATGCAAGTGTAGCCAAGTAGTGTGGTTCTAGTTACCTCCTACATGCATTAACAGTTAATAATTGTTATGTCCTCTTGGCTAGACACTGCTTGCAAATTCTCTGTGAGCATCATAAGATTCTCTGTGGGCATCATCTCAACAGAAGTGACCCAGGAAAGGAGTTTTCACAGAGAGTGACTTGAGTTCTTTGCTGCATGAATGGCTCACAAGTGAATGACTCTCAAAACTGCCATGAAAATAAGATGTATCCTCCTGATGGACCAATTATGTTGGTGTACTGGAATAAGAAGACCACGGTACCACATCACTCCTCATCTCTGCATGTGATAACAACCCAAAGAATGTTGTGTCCGAAGATTTACAGTGTCCAGCTCCTGAAGCAGTGACATCAATAACACACATTCAAAATAGAAGCATGTACTCTTCTGTGTCTCGTTACTCCTGACTTTGGATCTACTGGTCTCTTAATAACGACATGCCTCTGTAGGATGGGACAGCAAAACTGAGACATTTCTGAGAAGATTCCAGAGATGGTTGCATGAAACCATGCCAACAAAGTACACCTGAGTACCTTCAAGTTTGACACGATTCTGCCTAGAGGCAAAATCCTGCTCAGAACTTGAAGCTGCAGTGCCTGCTTAAAGGCAAACCTCACTTCAGCAGTCAGAGGCAAAACCTGAGGGCTCTGTTCCTTACGCATACGCACCTGGACATAAACGCAGCCACTGCCCGTCGCTTGCACTGTGTAGGTCCCTGTGTCTGCAGGGAGAGATGCCTGATGCAGGACCAGCTTGTTGTTCCTGTGCACATGGAACTCCAGTGGAGAAGCCCCCTTGCCTTTCACTGCCACCTTGACATCTCTGATCTCCTGAGGAATCAGGGCTGCATACTGAGCGAGGGCCTGCAGGCTGACAACCGTGTCCTGAGGGGAGAGTCAGAGTCGCTTTACTGTGGGGCCACGCAGAACGAGACCCTGCGCACCAGGGACTGCAGAGAGAACTACAGCCCTCATGGCCCTGATTCACACCCTGACACAGGCAGGTCTTATCCCACTAAGTGCATAGGTAGGGTCTGTGCCACAGGCAGCAGAATGATTTCTGCTACCTGGAAAGGGCAACTTGTGAGCTTAGCAGTCCCAGACCCTGGGTAATCCCAGTTAGAGTACACAGAGAAGAGTTTCCTCATGGCACTCGCCTTCCCAAACACGGCTCATATACCTTTGTCTGCAAAGGACAAGTCTAGAGTGACATGCACATGAGAGATGTGTACATCACTCCAGGCACAGCACCCTTCCCTTTCCCCCATGATTTTCCCTGGTTTGGTACCTGTGTGGAAGCAAATCCTCCAAAGGCATTTCTTTGTCCACTGAGCCAGCGCACAAGGTTGCTCACTGAGGCTTCATTGAGTGACAAGTCTGGTTTGGAGACATGAGCCAGGATGATGTAGGCTACTGTCTCAATCATGGAAGCAGACCTTTCATCAGAAGACTGTGATGTCAATAGCTGTGCTGATGGGGGAAAAAATATGTGGAAGAGAAGAACTGTAGATCCATGTATATTCAAAGCTGTGTTTCCAAGCTTCAGCATTTTTGCTGTTTCTGCATGTACAGAGCATAGAGTAACAGGACCCCCTGTGCTGAAAAGCTCTAGGACTCATTTCCAGTCACTTGTACCTGTTGTACAAGAACTGCTCAGTCTTTGAGGGAGAACTGCTGTTAGGCTACTGGAGGAGAAAGACACCCAACTTTGCTGGCATCCGCACGGTGCAGTGCATAGGGAAGGGCAATTTAAGCAAGAGCTGAGCTCCCACCTCAGGTCCAAGCTCACAAGTACTGAATACATCTAAGTCCAGTTGAATATTTTTCTGCAGTGGTAGTAGGGGACTAACCAAAATTCAGCGAAGAATTCAGCTTAATTGTGCTAGGCTTATTTGTGTACGAGTCTTCTGCAATGGTACAAATGTGAAAACTGAAATGCTTTTAAATTTAAAGTCAGTTTTCAGAACAAACCTTCACTTTTGAAAGAAGAACCACCAAATCACTTGTTTGCATGATACCAGCCTCAAGACTTCAGAATTTAGCTAAGGTCCTCTATGGAGAACCTTCATTATTTTTATCACAGTGGAAGGGTTTTTCCTTGTTCCATGTGTATTGTCACAGAGGCAGCTCTGAACAAATACTGCACTGAATGTGTGATATTCTACTCCTTCCAGTTTGCCCACTGACTGTCCTGTGAAGCCAGCTGGCAACTTGAGTGGCTGTGCAGTGAGCAACATTTAGCACTGGTAGCTGGTCAGGCTGAAAAATCCTCTCTCCCTTTGTTTTTTTTCTATGTTATTTTTCAGCCCCCAGTGTAGTTCACCACACTGCCAGACAAGCAAATTTGGGGAAGAAATTACTTAAACCAACTTAGGTAATATTACCAACTGTTTAACCATAGGTTTAGGTGCTTTGAACACCCACCCCAGGATCCTCACTCAGGACAGAAGTCTATTTTTTTCCCCAAGCTAATGAGACAAAAGGAAGACCCAAGTTCAGCAGCACAGCAACAAAGGTCCATCCTTACAACCTCCCTGAGCTGAGTAGAGCAGCAATGAGGAAGCAGTCAAAAGGTTTGAATTTTTCAAGTAAATGTCCTGATCAGCAGCTGAACAGACAGGGTGAAACAAGTTTCCTCTGCAAGATATTTTGCACTATGTATGAATTGCTGAACAATGACAGGAGTGCCACAACACAAATAAGCATTTTGACCACAAAAATTAAGCATGGATCACCTCTGCTGCTTTTGATTAGAAACTGTTTCCTGGGTCTGAGAAAACTAGAGATTCTCACAGGTTCAATAAATTATGATTTTCTGACACAAAAGCATGTATGAGAATAGCTAAATTTCCCAGATTACTGCAATTAAATGCTACAGATATCAGACCTTGAACACAGTCATTATCTCTTGGACCCCAAAGAAACAACCTACCAGTTTCCTTCTCTGCCATATCCAGGAGCTGCTTTCTCATCTCCATGTCCTTACTCAGGGTGAAGACATAAGCCATCAAAGCCTTGACATAAAGGCTTGTCTCATCAAGTGGTACCTTCTTGAGGCAATGTAAGGCATTATCCAACATGGTGTCCTGAAAAAGGAATCCAGAGCAAGTGAATTTCCTCTGACCAAACATGTTGTTGTGAACATCTATCCCAGACACATCCTTGATGTATTTCAGGCCTAGCATCTCTCCCAGGGCTGTGGAGTGTAGAGTGGTCAAAGCATCATTCACTGTGGGTTGAAAGCAAAGGTGTGCTGGACATGTCGTTGGGATAGGGGATTGCTAAGACCTTGGAGAATCCAGCTGTAGGAAGTGTCTGGTAACACACTGGCTCAGAATCGTCAGACCCACATGCTGTGGGTCTCAGATCCTGAAGGGTATGATGATATTTTTAGAACTGTACTGCTAAGCCTGGCATATCAGTTCTTTTTTTCTAGAACAGTCTACACTTATCTTGAAGATCATGGCCTTTATTTGGGGGGAGGGAAAGGGGGGACAGTGCATACCTAAATAGTCTGTTTTTTCTCCTTTAGGTCTGTTGATCAGTTTAATGAAAATCATTGTCCCTCCCTGCAACCCCTTTGTCATTTTCAGACACAATTGTTTCCCCTGAGATGAACTGGGAAAACCAAGTGTTCTGCTGTGCTGCAAATCAGGCCATTTATATTAAGAACTCCTCACCAAGTTAAAATTTTCCTGTTTATCTTATTGCGTACTAAGGTGGGAATGACAGAACCCTTGACCAGCTCAAGCTGGGTACTCCCTGAAGCGCCCAGCCAGGGAAGAAATGAATGGTGGAGCATGTTCCCAAGCCCTGCAAGGGTTGTGGTGTGACTTACATTTCTCTCCAGATCGAGTTCCACCAGTGCAGCAGCAATATAGGCTGTTAATGAGATTTTATCATCCACACCGCCCTGAAAGCACACAGTCAGTCATCAGAAAAGGACAAACCCAACCACTGCTTTCCTGTCATGTACAGCCACTCAAACTGCATCTGAAAGAGTACAGCAGCATGCTTCTAGGAATTCTTGGACAGGAAAGCACTCCAGGCTCACTTGTTGAATATCATGGAAATTTGGTGTTGAGGGCAGTCTCAGCCACGTTGTTCACACAACCTAGACATCCCTTCTCATAGAAAGGCATAAAGCAAACTGCAAAGCAATTAATTTTATTAAATATGTTATCACTGTACACTAGAATAAAGTTTTTATGGTGCAGGACTTGCATACAAGAAATTATGCAAGTTTACATATAATTCATCTGACTTTGAGATGCTACAGGTTAATATGTTAAAAAGGCTTTCAGGAGCCTCTTTTCACCCCAAAGGACATTAATTCCTGGGAAGGCTCTGCCTATATCCTCAGATAAGAAGATAAGAATACATTTAAAATGAGAGGGGGAAATTGGGCTAAGATGCTAAGAAGCATCATTCACACTGAATAGAAGAAACTTTCTAAGTGTGAGGCAGGTGGAGGTGCAAAACCTATTCCAAGAAGCTCTGTTCAGATAGAAAGCTCAAGCTGGGAAATTAGTGACAGTCAGACTTGGATGAGCAGTCTACATGCACACTCCGGTTTTATTTTGTACTGCATCCAAATTTTAGGAAAAAAATGTGTAACCCTTTGCTTTACTAATGTAGCAGCCTGTTTTTTCATAAATCTGCCTTGTATTTAATGTGGGCAATTTTGCAATCTGACCAGTATGGATTATTTGTACCTTTACAAAGGTGAGGAACACAAATATTGCCATACTCCACATGCACTGTTCAGTACCTAAGCTCTAGGGCATGCTCATCAAGAGTTTGGTGTATTGCCAGCTACACTGCAGGGATCATTTGGGGGATGCCAAGATCCAGGAGAAGTCATATTTTTTGGGCAGTGAAGGGACAACTTTACTTCTTCAGACAATCCTGTATTAGAGCACATAGAGTATTGTGCACTGTAAGGTACGAGAAGAGTGACAATCCAGCCAGGGTATTCTAGACAAGCACTAAAATATAAAGATATTTCTCATTTCCCTGTGCCCTTGTAGCACCTCAGCGCAATTAGCTGTGTTGTCTTTTGGCTAGAGTAAAAATTAAGAAGGCCTAGCAGAGTCTAAAACTTCACACAGAGGAAATGACTGCTGGTTTAGACCATGTTTTTCATTAAGCTCTGGGAAGATGCTTAGCTGTGCTAGGCCACGGGGACAGCTTTGTGCTACTGTGCACATAGGAAAAGCCTGAGGAAGCAACCCTGTGCCTCACATGGGGTTCCTCTTGCTCCCACTCCCACATCTGGCAGCCATACCTTCAGGTCATTGTTGAAGAGCTTCCCCACACTCTGGAAGCAGCCACTGGGCAGCTGGTGCTTCTGCAGCCAGCGCAGAGCGCTGCGCACGTGGGCCTTGTCAATGTAAATGTGAGAGCTGGCCTGTCCAAAGCACCTGGCTACAAAAGCTGTCAGCCTGTGAGCAGAGCAAGGAAGAATCCCAGCCAGGAGATGACCCAGCAAGGACAACAGGTTTAGGGTGACAATAAGCAATTCTGGTCACTCACCACGTGTTGCCCTGCTCATCCCCTTTCCCAAAGGCACTGTAGGAGCCATCGTCATGTTTGTAGAGCAGCTGACGCTGGTAACCTGTGACAACAGGATGTGGCTGGTTGTGAGGACCTGCAGCACCTCAGACTGTATCCTTGCCATGAGAAGATGGCTTCACAGCAAGAGGCTTCACCAGGTCCTACTGTCAGAGCCACTGAGACAAGCACACCACCTCCAGCTCCCCCCTGCATCCCACAACATCAGCGTGACAAGAAGCAGTTCCACAGCATCACTGAAGTGGCCATGCGGCTCTGCATCACTGGAGCTGTTTGGAGCAAGTGCTGTGGGTACCTGCCCTGCTATTCTGCAGAAGGGTTGCATGGTCAGCCACCTCATGGCTCCCCATGTGCCGGGGAGCTGTGAATAAAAAGAGCAGTAGGAGTGAGGAGGAAGGCTTTTCCTAGAGGGGACACAAATGAAACCCTAATTGCTTTTCAGCACTTCTCCTAGCCCTGCTGGGACTCAAGAAAGAACTTTTTATGGGATTCACAGGAAACAACAAGGCCATGCCTTTGAGCTCTGAGGGCAGAATGCTGTCTGCATCTGTTTGCTCTCCCTCTACCCTTCTCATGGCCTTATTGTTTATCCTTTGTCTTTCCTCTCTGCCACCACCATTCTCTTGGATATATGTACATATTCTCAGTATGTGCTTTCAGTACCAGAGGAAAAGGGGGAAAGAAAAGGAGTCACATCCTGTCCAGAAAATGAGACTGGCAAGCCGAAGTATGAGGCACATTACAACATGAGACACAGACGCTGGCACTATATTAGATTCAGATTATACTGGAGAGAATTGATATGCCCCCAAAATGTGTTTTCTAAAACATGGGGAAACACCAAGCTACTGAACTCCTATTTATTCCATGCAATAGCTGCTGATGCCCTATTTTCACAAGGTGCTTCTGCCAGCCTTGGACTGATAAGGGAACAAACAAGCATCACATAATGATGGAAATCACTAAGTATCTACACCTTTCTCAAAAAAGTGGAGTTAGTACCTCAATTGCCATCAGAAGTCGTGCTCTCTTTAGAAACACGTTTCTTTCCATGAGACATTTCCCTTTTCTCTGTGATACCTTCCTTTGTCACAGCTCTGGCAGTCGCTCCCACTCCTGCCCTTCAGCTCCCCAACAGACCCGTGCCCCACACTCTTGATTTATAGCAGCTTCATTTTGCAGCAGAAGGAAGGATCATGCTTACCTGTTGTCAGAAATTTCAGTGCTTCTTCCTTAATTTCTGGGTTCAGTTGTTTAGTCTTGTTCAGGTACTGGAGTATGAAGATGTTTGGTGCAAACAGGACCATGTTCTGTTCACCACAGCCAAAGGGCATGCTGAGCAGCCGGTCTAAATTTTGAAGTGCTGGACCCATGATGTCACCTTACATTTGAGAGTAGAGACAGGAGAAAGGAAAAGCACAGACTGAGCAGTGTGAGACAAAAGGGCAGCTGCTTTCCCTAGACCCTACTGGGATCCTAGAAAAGAGCCCTGGCTGAACTGACATGATAGAGATTGCTGGTGACTCCTACATTAGGCCAGCACGGGAAGGGAGGCCATCATGGTTCTGGGAGGAGGAAGGTAAGCTTGAGGGGGTCAGAAGAAAGGTAAAGAGAGCTGTCATTCCTGAGTGGGTACCAAGGTGGGAAAGGAATTACAGACAGAAAGTTGGTGGAATTACGCAGGGGTGGTTTTGGTTCACTTAGGCGGATGGCAGAGACAGAGAGGACATCCTGTTTTATGCCTTTTCCTCCAGACACTTGGGAATCACCTAGAGTCATTCCTTAAGAGAGGAATAAATATTGGAAAAGATTACTTGATCCACGTTCCTGAGGCCAACATCCCACCCCTTACAGATGATCTCATGAGGAGCTGTCAATGAATCAGTAAGGCCAAAGTTTTGTGCAAGTTTTTTCACAACAGACCCAAGAGCAGGAAAAGCCTTTCTCACCAATCACAGAGAACGTGACTCGGGCAGATCCCTCCAGCACTTCTGCAGGCAGAGTCACAGAGAACTCTTCAGAAATGGTGTTATCTAAGAAAGACAGAACCCAGACATTTATCCCATGGAAGAAGCCATTCATACAAGTGTAACATCCAAGGAGACCCAGGTGAAGCGTGATGTGACATCAAGTCACAGGAGCCAAGACTTGTAAACAAATGCCTCAATACAGGAAATTTTGCCAGGTAAAAGATTGACATGGACAAATTACAGTGGTTGTTCTCCCAGGCAGGAAGGGTGCCCCCAATGCTTGCTCTCTGATTAATTTTCCCCCACCTCTGAGTATTTGCAGTAACCCTGTCCCTTTCATCCTGGTCTCATGATCAATGGCAGTCAGGAATTTTTGTCCCCTACCTGCAGGACAGAGAAAGGCATTTTGGGTCTTCTCTTGTAGGACACCTCCTGGCTGCAGATGGAGAAAGAGTATTTCAGATAGGGAAGACAGGAAAGGAAGTCATCCTGCCTTAGCAAGTTTGTCTGATGTCCAAGAAGGGGCTAAACTTCCTCTTAACATCTTGCTGACTGCCCCAGGGGACAAATGCCTATCCCCAGAGGTTCTCCACCCTGAGATGTGACTGACCAACCTTCACAAGCAGAGATTTTATCACTGTGTCTCTCCCTCCTTGCAAAGGTGTCACAGCAATCTTGTTACCACACAGACTGTGTGACTCTTCTGCCAAGCTGCTCACGGTGACGTTCACTCTGCCTGCAGGGAGCATAGGGACACCTTGCTGAGCACTTTCATCAGACAGCTATATGTACGAGCATGAGGTCCAGACATGCAGACACGGGCAAATTCCACCCGTCCTCCCACGAGCTGCCACACATGCCTCTGCCCAGCCTCACCCAGCCTGGTCGCCGTCACGTTCCACACAAAGGTTTTTGCTTCATTGGCGCACAGGCAGCTGGTGAACTGGCAGCTTGGACAGGCATCCACCTTCAGTTCTGGGGTCTCCGTGAGGGTGGTGTGGACCTGAGTGTGGTTGGATGTACAAGCACATATTGGGTTAGTGTTAGTAACAGGCGCTGCACCAAGCAGCAAATACCCTGGATCACAGAGTGTGAGATTGTTCTTTATGGCCCAGATGCCAGAATCCTGAGGAGCTCAGAGCTTGCCTTTGGGCTCAAGTTTTTGTTCTGACAGAGGCCATGTAACTGGGGGAACTTGCTTGGGGGAACTCACCTGGATACACTCCTTGAGGTAGTTGAAGACAGTGGCTTTTAGGCTGAAAGTCTCTCCTTGGATCACAGAGTATGGCAGTGATACATCCACAAAGAACGGCTGGAAGACTGTGAGAGAAGTCAGAGCCGAGAAACCAAAGCCAGTATCGGCAACACAGAAGGTGTTGGCATTCCATTCTGTGATGGTGTCAGGCACAGCAACTTGGAGAGACGCTTGTCCATCGCCCCTACAGCAGGAAGCAGAAGAAGAGGACTTGCTTAGAAGCAGTCAGAATACTCCAGGAGTGTCCCTGGGGAAGGGAGGCAGAGGCTGTTACCAACCCGACAGAGACCAAATCCCAAATCCAGGTCTCTGGGAAAAGCGTCCGTGGTTTTGGCTTCGCCTTATCATCAGAGTGAGGTTTAGAATCAGCATGGATAGCATGGGTGCCTGCTAGAAAGCAA
This sequence comes from Picathartes gymnocephalus, assembly GCA_013390045.1. Taxonomy (NCBI): domain Eukaryota; kingdom Metazoa; phylum Chordata; class Aves; order Passeriformes; family Picathartidae; genus Picathartes; species Picathartes gymnocephalus. Next base: position 84,197 of record WEKY01014479.1, read on the forward strand.
GTGATACCTCAGAAAACAGCATATAGAGCTTCAGGTGGAATTAACTTTTCATTCACAGGCAATCTAACACAAACCGCAAATGTTTTGTGACACAGAACAAGAGTGAACAGGGCTGGTGTTTCAATGAGAATCTGACACTGTGTGGGTATCTTTGGAGAACACAGCTTTAGGGAGATGGAGTAGGATAAAGTTCAGCCCAAGGTTCAGTCTGATCGATCCAAATTTGGTCTGGATCCAGGGGAGACAGCATGCTAAAATGGAGTCACCCTCCTTTAAATAATCTGTGAAAGTGCTGTCAGAGAGCACGCTACATTTCATACGAAAAACAGTGAACACAGGGACACCAAGAAAACATGTAGATTCGAACTTCTACCTGTGATTTGTAAATCAGGTCCACTGAAATGGACACAAGCTTTGTTGCTCTCATACGCAAACAAGAAACGCAGTAGGATGGGGGTCAGTTGTCTCAGCTGCAGGCTGGCCAGAACTGGGAGAGGGAAGACCCGTCATTCAAGAAGTTGGACATGTCTGTTCCTTACCAACAAGAGAGTGTTTTCTTAGAGATATCTTTTTTTCAAAGTTTGGATTCACACAGGAAACAGGTTTCTTGATTCTAGTGTTTGTAAATATTTTCATGCGCAGTTTCTGGGAAAATAGTACAGACAGTAAATCATTGATAAATAAAAGGGAACAAAGAATGTTGAAACTATCTTGTGATCGTGGGTATCAACTGGAGGCTGGTGGCCAGGGGTGAAACACTTCTAAATGCTGCTTGCTTCTATCTATATGCATAAACTTACAGGCTCAGATCTGATCAGTGCATGACAAATGGAAAGCAGATTCTGAGGAATACTGGGACCAACTATTACTTCTCATACAAGTAGATTTCAACAAGATCTGCACTTCACACACCTGACCCTAGCAATGACTAGGAATAAGCATCTAGGAGACAGCACAGTAACATGCCTTTTGTAGGGAATCAGGGTCTGTATTTGTATGGTAGAGTTCTGTCAACTTAAGAAACCCATGCAATTCAGACTACATGTTGGGTTGTTTTCAGTGCATTGTTATCCTCTTCTGTTATTTTGTGATGCTTCAACTTGCATATATTTTTTTAAAGAGCATTCTGCCAGAAGCAGCACTTCTTGCATTTCAGTTAGCAGACAGGTTAACACTTTTCTGGCTGTCGTGTTTGTTAGCATATTTATTTCGTTGTTTCTCTCAACAGTTTGCTACAAAGCCAAACTGTGAAAGACTTCCTTTTATTAAAACTGCTCTGAGAATAAGTAAGGAGACACTCAATGAAACACAGAGTAAAGTAGTTTGTAAATACAATAATAGCCAAGTGGTGATTGGTCAGAATATGGTGAGGTATTCAGGTATTACTGCTGTATTCTTGCCACGCCCCCTTTTGGAGCCTAAAGTAAATTTGTTCATTTTAACACTGTCTATCTTTCTCTAATCAGACGGTTTGTACTATGCTTACTCAGCTTTCCCCAAATGAGTGTGGCTACACTGAACAACAAGGAACAGATGGCATTCAGGATGGTGTACTGGAACTCACTAGCTGAGGAAAAGTTTAGGGGAGGTGTAGACACTCACCTTGAGGAGACTATAGACATCAGCCTCACTCTGGTACCATGGTGCACCCATCCGAGCCTTCTTGTGGGGGCTGGGCTGCTGGGGCAGGCAAGGGTATGCCTCAAAGTCTTCCAAGCGGTAAGGCAAGCCTCGTCCTCCAAACGTGAAGCTGTCCTCGAAGAGTTCATCGTACAACTGCAGTGGAAAAGCACAGGTCTTCAAAAGGAGCTGGCCAACAAGCACATGTACGGGGCAAACCTTTGGGTGGTAGCCCTCTATTACATACTGAAGAGCTCTGCAGTTGAGAAAGTTGGCACTGGCCCAGCTTAAACTAAAGGACATGATATAAAGGACATATATGGGATAATATATATACTAAAGGACATGATATAAAGGACATATATGGGATAATATATAATAAAGGAGATAAATCCAGGGGGTGGATGTAGACAAGCAGCTTTTAGTCTGCAAGACAGTTCAAGCCTTTCAACACTAGGGTGCAAAATTAGGATAAAAATGCATGATTCATTTTAAACACAAGCCATTGGCACATCTGACCTACATATTTAAGGATTATTACTTTAAATACCTGTTAGTAGGTGATGCAAGTGCTCTCCACTAGGACAGCATCCCTATGAAATGGAACACCAGATCACACTGTGAGACCTATCAACAGGTGTAGTGCATCCCCTGGGATTTGGTGAGGCTTCTTTGTAAAACACTGGACTGCTATAATTTGACTTACAAATTTGCAGGAGGCATATACCTGTTTTATTACCTCTGGTACACAGTGTGGATTCATGCTAGGATTTTCAATTTTTGCAGTATTTTTGCTCCAAGTTTTTAATTCTTTCCTCTGAAACACACAGCTGCTTTAAGGTGGGTGCCTCCGTCCCTTCTGATTCTTAGAATCCACCTGGGTGCTGACAAAATGCTGACTGCTTTTCACCAGCCACTGTGTGCTCTGGCTGCTCTTCTCTGGCTACGGTTTTCTAAAGAACTGCTCAGAACCTCTGATCTGTCACATGGTTGTAATTCAGCAGTGGTTGGGGCAGAGGGACAGGAAGACCCTGCCGGGGCAAAATTCCATTTTAAAAGGCTTAACCTGACTGGTTGGTGGAAGATGGTAGAGCAGAGATGTGGATATGAGGAAAATTGCTAAGCACCCTTCCTCCAAGAAGAAAGCACCAGCATTTCCTTGAATCAGCTCTCCCTGCGATGCCATGTAGCATCCACCACCCTTCAGGAAGAGGCTGACAGCACAGATGATGAGAGACACGATCACCCCATAACTGCTCAGAGGAGGCCGAGGAAGGGGAATGGCAGGGCAGTCACCTACTCTTGCAGCTGCAGCTGTCCTGGGATGTACTATGGGCTTCCTGCCACCCATGCATGTAGGCAGAAGGCAGGCAGACATGAGGGGGTTGGACACGGCAGGCTGCACTCACGCTGTCTGCTGTGAGGGTTTGGTTTGTCTGCAGGAGGACACTCTTGTCAACAGCTCGCACAGAGCACAAGGACCCTGGAGCAGCCTTGAGGTTCAGTCTGACTTTTGATCCCGGGACTTCCTCCTTGTGTGAGAATTCCAGTGCCACCTGCAAAAGAAGACAGGGTCTGGGAGCTTAGCATTGGGAGTGGGACCCTGTGACTCATATGTCTGGGTAGCAGAGGGAAAGACTTCAAATAAAGTAGGGAAGGGGGATGAGGTGCTGAATCAGGCCATCCTGGAAATCCCTTGGGAAGGTTAAAGGCTGCGGTGCACACAGCCTTAGCCAGAATTCCTCTACCACCACACATCCACCACCCTCTGATCCAGAGCTACCACAGGGAGCTAAGCAGACAGGCTTCTCTTCTGTGTTAGGAAGCATATGAGGGTCAGCGTGTTCCCAAGTCAGTAATGGGGAATGTGGGGAGAAAAGAGTTCAAGGGGACCTGGTTTACTCCTTGAGCAAAGCTTGCCAGCTGGTGTTGTGGAAAGCAGGACTAGGAATTCAGGAAGAAGGAGGTTACCTGTCTTGTTTTCCAGCCAAAAATGCTGGGCATGTAGTTTTGCATACATCCAGCTTACACCATTCGGATGAGGATAAAACAGGACCAGGAGCCACAGCAGACCAGAGCACGTCAATGATTCCATGACACTCCTTGTGTGATTTCTGCTCACCTTATGTCTAATGCACTTTTCTACTTCAAACTGCTCCACATCAGCCACCACCTCTCCATCCGAGAAGACTGCATACACCAGAAGGTTGATGTCAGGCAGGAAGTCATTGCCAACAGGCAGAGTCAATGAGAAGGAGCCCTGCAGACCTGCACAAGACAGCAGCAAGGAAGAGAGGGACAATGTCCAAATGAATCAGTCCATTGGAGTGGGACACACATTAAGAATCAAAAGAGGGTCTTAATAATTTCTACCTGCAGATAAGAATACCCCACACAGACAATGTCACAAGTTAACAATAAACCAAGCATACCAGCCCTTCCTTTGACTCATGTCTTCTCCAAAGGTAGGAGTTAGTAGCAAAATTATAAGATTGGATATTAGATCAATTAGACAAGACAGAAGGGAGACAGTTGCCTAGAAAGACACTGAACTGAGAGGAGATTGTGTTGGTCTTAGGAGAAGGATCACCACTAAGAACTCAGTTCAGTATTTCCCACCTGTGGATTAGAATAACCCCTTCAGACAGAGTCACTAGGGAGCAGTCAGTTTTCTGGGGTGTGTTGTGAGGCACTTAACTTCTCATGTTTTTACTCACTCTCATGCTGGGTAATTGGCACCTTCTTCTCTCTGCTGAAAAGGATCTTGCCTTTTGCTATCACCTGAAGAGCAAAGAGAAGTGCCATTCAAGGGTCTGAATTCTGAGAGCATGAGGAGAGTGTGAAAAGATCACAATAAAAGAGACTGACATCTGACAAATGTTGCCCCAGAAGTTCCTCTGTCAGGACATGATTTCCAGAGCTCTGCAGCAGAGATGCTGATGGTATAGCTGGGTAGGACTTGAGAGGTGTTGCTTAAGCCATGAGAAGGTGGGGCTGCTTGCAAAGCCAGAGGTACTTCTGAAGCTATGGGCAGCTGCTCTTAAGACCCAGTGAACTCTGATCTTTGCATTACTAGGATACAGTACTTTTTAATTGTACAAGTGAGTCGAGTTCAGTAACCAAGACAGTCATAACCTCTTGGCTAGGCTCTAGTCACACCCTTGCATTGACTGACCTTCTTGAAAGTGGACTTCATCAAAACACTATTACAAACCTCTGGTGTGCATCAAGGCCCTGTGCAAGGGCCTTTCAAGGTTTTCCCTGCAAAGATAAGGGTGGGGGGATGCCTGCTGCCCCAGAGACTGCCTCTTAGTTCTCAGACAGATTGCCCTAGACACAGATGGACATCTGGGGCACACCTTCTGGGCAGAGTTCGGGCTAGCCCTCCATGCCACTGCCATCCATGAGGACATAAGAGAAAGTAGGGCAAATGACAGGCATCTATTGCCCAAGCTTAGGTCAAGACATGGATAACAAAGCCAGGGGCTAGGAGCAGATCCAGGAACTGGAAAGCAGGTGCAGGTTTGGGAGAACAGAAGTCACAAACTGACTGTCTAGGAGTAGCTTTGCCTTTCCCTTGAATATCTCTGTGCTGTGAGAAAAGGGTATAATGCCAGTAAGCATAACCTTGCCCTGAGAATCAGCTGTCTTCTGTGCTCACCAAGTAGTAGAAATCAATGTGGTCTTCTTCAGAGCTGAGTTTATTCTGGGAAAGGATATAATCCACCTGCACTTCCTGCTCTTGGTCACAGGACATCACATCATTCTTGGCCTTGATCTCAAGGAAGCTGTCGCTCTCAGAGTAGAAAGGTTTCAGCCAGTGGAAGCCATCCTCTACTTCACTTTCATCAAGAAATGGACTGTCGGCACTTGGAGGGTTGTAGGTACCCTTCCGAGCACATAAACACAAGGTGGCAATGCAGTTAGTATCAAGTGAGGCAAGGGAACTTGTACACCTGCTGAAACTCTGGTATCACCTGAGCTGATGGCAGACTGCACATCAGTATGTTTTAAATAATTTGTTGAAATGTCATTATAAAGTCTCTTATGAGACTTTCTCTTACAAAGTATTAGCAAAAATCTAAGATTTTTTTAGATTTGACACACAATCGCATTTTTCCTCTTTTATCTTTTCATGGGACACGCCCCACACCAGACAAAAGATTTTCAGTGGCTGATACTCACCCTCAGAGAAACCATCGTGCTGTTCCAGCTGGTGGTATCTAGAGTGAAGTGAGCTTCCCCATTCTCATCTGTGAAGAGTGACAGCTGTGTCTCCTCATCATTGACATCAACTATTAGATGGACTGTTTCATTTATGAGGGGAGACCCTGCACTGTGGCAGAACATCTGTGGGGAAGGGGAGGAAGTTAATACCCTATTGTGCCAGACTCTGAGGCGCTGCCAGTGCGTAATATTAATTGGTTCTATCACTGGGTTCCCTCAGCCCTTCTAGTTTCCAGACCGGTTGGAAGGATCCAAATAAAAGTCCAATAAATACACAAACCAAACAATTTGAAGTTGTTCAGGACTGGAACAAAATAGTAATTCAGCCAAATGAGACACCTCTGCTGGGAAAAGGTGAGTTCCTCAGATCCTGAGCTGCTTCTTTGACAATGCTGCAGGATCTTTGATGAACAGAAAGATTTGTCTCCAACAACTGAACTCTTGTTGTTCCTTGCCCTCCATGCTGGGGTCAATACTGGCCCAGGCGAAAGCGTTTCTAGGCCCAGGACAGCAGTCCTTGCATCACCCAGGGGACCTGAGTCAGAAATGACTGCCGCTGAACTGATATGCAAGGCTTTAGAGCTTTCTGCCAAGTTATCATGAGCTTTTGTCCAAAGGGAATGTCATGTGCCTGCTGATGCCACCCCCATCCTATATGCACAGACTAGTGTCAGGAGATGCTCCTGGGGAAGCCTCCAGAAACTGCAGCTGGCCCCCAGAATTCCCGTCCAGGAAACACACTATGTTAGGATGGGGAGAAAAAATCTCTTTCTACAGGAGGCTTCATTCCTAGTTTCTGGGTACCAGCAGAGCAGCATTTACTTTCCTGGAGACTGTTACTTTCTACTTGCAAAAGGTTATGAAAAAGATGATGCACTCTCAGCAGAGAAGGATCCATGAGTGTTACCTTCCCTGTGTATGGTATCCCACGTTTGTAGAACGGATGGATGTTGATAAACACTACAGATTTCATTATCGTTGCAACATGAATTCGTGCTGTTTCCACAGAATGGGCTCCTGGGTGGGGAGATGAGAAATCTGTTGAATCCTAAGCAGTGCTCTTAGGGAAGCAGAAGAAAAAAGGCACTTCATCACTACCTACAACATCTACAAGCTCTAAATTTAGGAGAGAAAATACATTCTTCTAGGATATGATTCCCTCAACCTTTCTGGGCTTCCTACTTCATGACATGGTGCATCATAGCCTATAAGTATTTATTTATATGGCTTTTGTTTATGTTTTTGAAGATAAAGAGAAAGTAGATGACTGTTTAGTTATAAACAGTCCAGCACTTTGCAACTGGGTGAGGAACACCCTGGTGTCCAGGCCACCACTAAAAAGTTTTACACATGCAAAGGGAGGTGAACAGTGGAGAAGATTAGGAAATCCGGTGAAAACGGATGGAAGAGGTACTAGAATAGAGACCATGATAAAGATTTGGGAACCTCCAAGTTACTTTTTCAAAAGGAATTTCACTGCCACAGAAAGACCGAAACCAAAAACATTGCCTGTGAAGAGAATGCTACACATATTATCTAGTACCTGTTCCATTTTCCTCCATATATCCTACTGCAATTAGATAGCTGTCAGCTTCATTTATTTCCAGAGCTTCTGTCTTCACTGTGAAAGGGGTGCAGCCATCCTTATTTGTCTGCAGAGAGAGAGCAGAACAGAGAGAAAGAGCATGTTTGGAGGAAGGCAAACTGTTGCATGGATGCCAGGCAATCCTAAAGAAGTATTTTCAGATATTTTTGGAACAGAGGAAAGCTCACAAATCCTAACTACAGAAACCCATCATGGATACCTTAGGCAGAAAAGAAAATCAATATGCTTGGATTAAATAGTCACCAAAAAAGTGGCAAAAAAAAAGAAAAAAAAAAGAAAAGAAAAAAAGAAGTACTTAAGGCAAATAATGTAAGGGTTAATTATGTCACAGAGAAACTCAGGAGACTGGATTCAGCCCAAATCCCATAGCTGAGAGAGCATGAATTTCATTACGTGAGCTAAAGGTCTCCCTGAAATGCTATGGCCCTGATGAATAAAGCCTGACAGTGTGGCTTTCCAGACATGACCATTCCTGTGACATGGCCATATTCAACACGGGCATCCTTCCAGGTACAGATGGCAAGATCTTTGCCAAGAATTGAGGCAGAGCCCGGGTACAGCCATTGTTTCTAGCCATGCCTGTGAAATGCTGGCATTCAGCTGGTGTTTTGCACAGCTAAGACTGCACAGCATTCCAGCTGGAGTGCATTTTCAAAGATGCAGAGATCCAGCTAGATTTTTATATTCTGGCTCATTGCTGGCTAGTCTGACATTTAGAAATATTTTCCTGTGGCTCTCAGGCCAAAAGAGCTGCATCTGAAACCTGTGGGGAAAAGAAAGAAAACAAATGTGAAGCATAACCACAAACATATAATGGACACAGATGAGAAGAAAGTGTAAGCAGCAATGGGCATAATTTCAGACCAGACACTAGCAAGCTTAAGATGACCCATTGTGCATGGATGCAGCAAGAAACAGGGCAGGGATCCACAGCCCATGTGATGCTCTGATAGCCTGCTTATTGGTGGGAGTGATCACAGGGCTGAATAGGCCGGTGATCTAAATAGCCCCACCTGATGGGCTGGTCTGCATATAATACGATACAGACCCTTGGAAAAGGTCCCAGGCACCACTGCTTCCCACAGCTTACACCTTCTCCCGAAGCACGGAGTCAGGTATGGGCACCTAGAGCACTCATTCAAACAACAGGGTTATGGGAAGAGGAATCAACGATCTGATCATGTCCAGCAACTGGGAAAACACCAGACTGAACAGCTTGGTGCCCATCTGAGGTGCATTGAGGCAGGTTAAGGGGGTAGAAACACACTTCCAGCACATGATACTTTTCGATTTGTTCACCTACCCAGCTGTTTTGCTTCTGAATCGCAGAACTTGTAACATTGCCTTCCATGGCCTGGGAGAATGTCATAACAGCAATTTCTACTTTCCCTTGAACAGGCTTCCCATAAGTATACCTATGTCAAAAGAGAGAAACATTCACCAAAAGACAGTCTGCTGACTGTCAGCAGAAATATTGATCTAGGACACCTCCCATCCTCATCAGGGGAAGTGGAGCCCAGAGAGCTTTGCTTTGTACCTTGTTTGCTCAGGAACTTTAGCTCATCCTTTAAAATCATTTTGCATCCCTCTCCACCCACTATACCCAGCATCCTTAGTGTCCTTCAACCTCACAGTAAGTGACCAGGCGTGAGAGAGAGCCCATTCCAGAGAGTGATCTCTCTCCCCAAGACACAGGGTAATGCAAGAAGCTCATACTGAAAAGTGGAAGACCACTTCTTGTTTATGAGCAATCTGGAGCTGACAGTGAAGTCAAAGGGCAGAGATCACAATGGTATTATGTACTCACTTGCCACAGACAACCAGCTGAAATTCCTCATCTGCTGTAGTGATATGTGGAGGGTACTCAATTTTCACCTCAAATTTTTTCAGCACTATATGGAAGAGAGTAAGATAAGGATGCAGGACAAAACCGTTGGATGGAATGGATGAGTATGGACACTGACACAAGTTCTGTTATAGCTGCAGTCCACATGAGAGAAAGACAGTGATGTCCCCAGTTCTTCATCATCATGCTGCAATTGAGTCCCTCCCTCCAGCCATACCACCTTGTATTTGCTGCTACAACTGCACATGGGACTGCTTTCTACTCCAGCTCAGCCAAGATTAAACACTTAAATAGCACAGGGTTTTGTCTTTACCAGTGCCAATTAATGGGACCAAGATGAGATTCCACTTCCCATTATAGCAGCTGACTGGAGTGGATGCCAGACCTAGCCTAGAAAAGGGTGACAATGAGCAGCAAAACGTGCTCATCACAGGGCCCAGATGCAGGTAGAATGAGATGTCAGCCCACAGCCTCTCCTCTGTACCCTATGCAGCTGCAGAACCTCCAGCCGCATGGGAGATGTGCACACAGACCCATCCATTCTTGTCCCCACTCTGTTGTTCTCCCAAGGCAAAAGGTGGGATGAACAGGGCTGCATCACCCTACTCTCTCCTCCAGCTACGCACACGGCTTTTCCCTCCCCTCTGATGTTCAAGTCTCACCATATTCCTCAACACTGAAGGTTTTTTTAGCCATGTCCTGCGGCACTGAGATGATGTAGTTCCCAAGGGATGCTTCGGATGCCAGGGGGAAGGATAGATCCACAATGCCATGGTTTGACTTTACATTCATCCACTCAGCAATACGGTTGTATTCAGGATCCTGTTTGGGAAAGGACATGCAGAGCCACCAAGTCACGTTGGGAACACCAGTACCTGGCAGGTCCGCCCATACTCAGGCTCAAGAAGGCTCTACAAGGGCTTAACCTTGACCCAGAAGAGAGGCCTCCAGATAGCCAGGAGAGCCACTTTCACTTTCCTCCAGTACTATTTTAGTAAACTTTGGAATTACAAAGGCTGCCAAGAACAGTAAAGCTCCTGGGAAGTGGCAATATCATAACACCATGGGAAGGAGCAGCAGCTGTGCTGCATCTGTTGAGCACCTGTCCCTGTGCTCTGTGCAGACAGGGTGTTGGGCAAAGATGTGGTCCTTCCCTGCCTCTAGCTGAGCTACATGCACCACAGAGGTACTGGTTTGAATGAAAAACCCAGGCTGACCACTTAGAAAACCTTTGGCTGAACCTGAGCTATAACCATAACTTTATGAAGTTACATTTGTGGCACAACTCTGGGTGTGACAGATCACAGTAGAAGAGACAGACATCCCTTTGGTCACTTCTTTGTCACTTACCTCCAGCCATATCTGGGAATACTGTAAAAACAAGAGAAACACAATCTCAGTTTTGTAAAACAGCATCCATGTGAACCAGTATAAAGAACTCTGCCTGACATGGGTCCCTGACCAGAAATTTCTGCCCCATCCACACCCCACAGTGCGTCTCCTCCTCCCTCTGTGCCAGCTTACACTGGTCTTTCTCCAAAGGTGACCAGTGGTTGAGTGGTTTCCTCCAAAGATAATTTGTTCTTATGGTTTAACAGGCATGAATGGAGATATCTCTTTCATGAGCCTCTCCATGTGTCTCATGCTCAAGCTTCTACTTCTAGAAAGGCACAAGGTGATACTCACCTCCTTTCTAATGACCTTAAGGTCCTCATCAAGGTTCACAATTCGAAATTTCACTGTAGGTATAAAGAAAAACATAGTAAAGCATTTTGGCTGGAACATGTCCTTGCACAAACCTGCTTCTCCTTTTCTGTGCTCCAATATTCATGTCTCTCTCTTTACCTCAGGGATACTCAGGTCTTTTCCCAAAGAGCCCTCCCCAGCATCTCCCACCCCAAAGGGCTTTGTTTGGGAGGCTTATATGCAGCTGTGCTCTGCAGAAACCCACTGCCTTTACCTAGAAAGATTGCAAAGTTGGGGTAAACTGTGGGCTTGTCTGTATGGGGTCTGTCTGCAGTCCATTCATATTGTGAAGACTGTGGGGACTCTGTAATTCTACAGCTTGGAGCTGTCACTCTAGGTTTTGCTCAAATATGAACAACAATCTTCACAAAACAACTTGTCTGGTGTCCTGGAGAGTCCTGGCTTTTCTTTTAGGTCTCACTAGGGATATGACACCAAAACAACACCCAGGAGCAGCGGGCTGGGAACCTGCTGTAGCACACCTTGGAGGGGACCATCCTGCCTCAGACTGTTCCTAGAAACATTGGTTAACAGAGATCTGCTTCCTTCCATCTCCACCAACCTTAGCTTGCTGCACTTGGTGAAATCTTCCCTACAGGTGTGGCTGCTGTCTTGACCCTTCTCTCCCCATTTCCATGTGCCCCTTCTTGCCTTACCTGTTTCTCCAGGTTTGTATAAGCCCTTGTCTGTCTCTATCAGAATTATATTCTTCTGGGGCTTGACCAGAACTTTCTTGTGACCCTCAAGGAGCACGTTGTCTCCACTGTGGATCAGGACATGCAGAAAAACCACCTCCTCTGACTGTCAGGTGAAAAAAACGCAAATTACCTCAGACTACAAAGAGCCTGAAGGAGAACCAGAGGCACTTGTTCTTCCAAAAATCTCCAGTGTCCCCCTCCTCCCTTCATCTCCTGTGATTTAAGTCTCTCTCCTTTCCCTAGTCATAGTTTTCTTTTTGTTGTCCAGCTTTTTCATTCTCTGTTCTCTGTCTTTTTGCTTGTCATGCTTGCCTCTGTGTGTGGAGGCCCTCTAGCCTGTAAGGGGAACTTCCAGGGCAATGCCCTGGAGGAATCTACCATAGCCTTCAGGAATGCTTCATCACTTCGGGAGAGAAAAAGGCTTCCCCATGGTGCTCTGCAGCAATATCTTAATTTACCTCAGTTCTGTTCTTCCCATTGGCCCAGGCTTTGCCCACCTCTGTTGTTCGTATATGTCCCTAGTTCTAGAGGTTTCTTCTTTCCCTATTTCCCCATTGGTTGTGATACTGCGAATTGTCCACCCTCATGTTCCCTATATGTCACTGCCCTTTGCCCTGCCCTTGTACCGCCCCTGTGCTCGCTGACCATTGGCCTGTGACCCCATATTTAACCTTAAGCACACCACTGATTCCTGGTTTTTGTCACTGGAACCCTTCAGTGTGTGGAGCAATAAACTTCGCTGGAACTCTATACAGAAGACCCTTCCTGTCTTCTATTAACTGAGCTTTCTGTGGTGCATTTGAGTGGACAGGAGTGGCTGCCTGTGTGCCCACCCGAGCGCCTGCTTGAGAGGAGACGCTTTTGGAGGGGGTAGCGGCATCCACCATCCACTGCCACGCCGCTACATCTTCACACATTTATTTTTTCTCTTTACTATCTTTCACACCCTGCATCTCCAACATTAACATGAATCAGGCACAGGAGAGGTTGAAACCCCCTAATTTGTAAGAGGAGAGGCAGACAAGAGACATATCTTACCTCTGACGTGGAATCATGTGTTGTGTCGGAAATTAACTTGAGGTCTGGCACCTAGGTTGATTTACACAAGGAAATGGAAAAATATTCATCAGAAACTTTGCATCTCATCCCAGATATAAGACATCATCTCACTGTTAAAAAATCCCTGAACTTCAGAGCCCAAATTCTTCTGTATGACTCTGTAACCCACTTGTGATTCTAGGGAGAAGCAGTCACTGCCTTGTTCATGAACTTAAGAGTGAACTGACCATGTAATTCTCCCTCTTAACATAAATGTGAGACTTTTATGGAACCAGGTAAAACCCTAGGAAGGTCAGACCTGGAGTAATGGGAGATGGGCTACTGATCAGGCAAACACAGGACATCTCAGCATCAGAAACACTGAGCTCAGCAGGAGAAAGATTTTTTGGTGGTTTTTATTTTTTTGCTAACAGCAAACTTCCTTGGCTTTCCAGAACCAGGACTTGCTCTCTCCTAAGGGCTGGCACTGAACTCTTAGTTAATCATTGTCGTGTTGATGTAAAAACCAAAAGTGCCTGCAGCCCTCCTTGAATTCTGCTGAGTCTGCAGGACAGGCAGGGCATAGGCACAGTGACTTTGTGCAGGCTCTCCAAAAATGTAGCTGAAGGTTTTGTAGTCAGTGTGTCTAGATAAGCTAACTACAGCAGTTAGCAATGACAGGAACTCAAGCCACTCCAGAAATATCCAGACTGCCATGGTGAAATTCAGTTCATTGTGGGTCCAGTGCCATCACAGCTAAATTAAAGCAAGCTCAACGTCTATGCAGACTGCAACTATATCTGGCAATGTAGATGCAGCTTTAGAGCAGAATGGTCCTCTTGGAGCTGAAGGGGCAGGCTCCTGAAGAAACAAGGATGAAAAGAATGCATTCCCAATGCATTCACTTTTGCTGTGATATACAAACATTTCTAGGGATGCTGAGTAAACTGAAAGTAAATGTTTAGCACCACACTTTAAATAGGATGAAATGCGCTGATACAGATCAAAAGAACAGATTCTTTTTCACATGGGAAAGATTCCCTACTACCTTAGACTCCAGGACATTGTTGTGTTTTGCCTAGGGAAATCTACTCAGTCTGCTTGGAACTTATGGCAAGGAAAAGTGTACCCAGAGAAGTGCTGTGCTCTTGTGTGACCCTGAAAGCATCCACTGTCAGATCAGTAGCCACATCTACACTCACCTGGAAGGTGATGCTCTGAAAAGTGCCTGGCTTCTCCACATCCTGCTCCACCAGTGTGTGATTCTGGGTTTTTGTCTGCAAGGTGACAGCCAGGTGGACGGCCTCAGTTAGGGAGCTGAAGTGAATGTAGAGCTTCTCCTCGTGGGATCGCTGAATGATAGCAGGGAACACCACCATATAGTGACTAGAAGAGAGCAGTACATGTTTAAAAATAAGTCAGAGGCTGAGGTGGACAGGCCAGAATCCATCTCTCCTGCTTTCATGAAGAGGTAGACCAAGGATGAGAAATGTCTAGAGGACTGCATTGAAGGAAGTTTAGCACTTTTAAGCTCCTTTCCAAACCAGAAAGGAGGAATATGCCCAGTGTGGAGAACTCCAAATTTCTCTGTGTCACCACCTTGCCACCAGCCAGGACACAGCTGCCCAGTGCACGATGCTCCAGTTGCAAGTACACAGAGCAGGGTTGTGTGAGGAATGGAGCTGAAGATTCCGTGGCTGAGGCATGAGGCTTCAGTCCTCACACCTGATTTCACCCGCACCAGCACAGGATGAAGAGAGGCAAGACTCCTGTGGCCCGTGTAGCTTTGTGGTGTGTGCAGTGCAGTGCCTGCACAAGCCAGCACCAGGGGCTGCCCCTGCAGCGGTGCTCGATGCCTGGGACTCTGCAGGAGCTGCCTCTGCTCAGCCCCCCGGGAGCCAGGCCCCCACCACGCAGCTCTGTGATGCCAAAGAGTGCAGCCCCTCAGCACCACCCTTCAACGACAGGCCCTTCCACCAAGCCCCCTGAAATCAGAAGGAGAGAGTCTCACGGTTCCAGGCTTGCTGCAGCTGCCACTGGGAATAGGGTCAGGGCTAAGAGGAGCAGTGGTGCCCCCATTGCTTAGGCTGGGACAGACAGCTGACAAGATCCACACTGGAGGAGAGAACTGCATGGGTCGGAGCAATCCTAAATACCCCCCTCAGATACTCCTAGGTTCAAAGGGTAGGGGAGTTAATATATGGAGATAATATCTTTTCTAGGCTAATGACATTAGCAAATATTTACTCACTCCCACCAACAGCAGAGTGAAGGTCACATAGCAGTTCTCCACCCACATTTACATTCAGGTGGTATTCCAGGCCATGGGTGCCAGGACACCGAGAAGGGATAGGTGGGAATACATATCTCTAACTCAGGCTGAAGGGGACTTGGGAGAGTCTCATCTCATCTGTGGTTGGTCTGGATCCTGGCTGTAGTATCTGATAAGAGCCAAATCTGCACATCAGCTACTGTCCTCAGCTTGTAAAAAACATCCTCAGCTTTTAAAAAGCAACATTAGTCATCTTCCCCTCATCAGCCATTATTCAGAGCTTGGAGTAAAAACCTTTCAAATCACCTCCATTCCGTGCATCACTACCCCTGTCTACCCATCCATCTATGTCTGACCCTCCAGGTACAGAATCTTTTCCAGGGCAGTTCCTGCTACCTATGCCAACTCCCCTCACAGTTCCACTGTTAAGGCCTTTCCAAATAAAGCATGACATTTTAAGTCCACACATATTTTATCAAATCTCTACTTTACATCTGCCCAAGCTGGATGCCCAGTCTTCTGACAGATTCCTCCAGCCATAGATTCTACACCAACACCAACACCCATCTCCTCCAGACTATTCCTGGCCACTGCATCCTTGTGTTTCCATCTCCTGAGTGGCAGCAGTGAAGTGCACAGGACTTAGATGAATTTGCCCTCTAGTTATAACCTCACTTGAAGGTCCCCATTCTGTCCTGGCCCCTGCTGTGTTTTAGCAGAGCACAACCAAAGGTACACAAGCACAGAGAGAATTTGTCATCCACCCATGCCTTGCTCCCAGCTGTAGCAATCCCCTGGATTTATTTTGGCACAGTCCCCATATGTGTGCTTAGCACCCGCTCTCTTAGGGCACAGTCTGATGTAACAAGGGCACACCAGCCTCTAACTTAGCACTGACATTGCAGATAAACGTCAGGTTTAAAGCACTGTATGTCACTGATCTGGGAGCATATTTTATTCTCCAAAATTAAAATGGGGTTTGAGTTCAAGTCTAAACTCACGAGATAAAAAACAGAAAGACAACCAAATGATAATAAAATGCTAAAGTTCTTCCCATTCTCCAGGGAGGAATGGGCCACCAGCAGAGCTGCACGTGAAACCCCGGGCTGGTCCAGCTGGAGGCTGCAGGTCAGGAGTGAAATTTCAGTAAGAAGCAAATAATACCTAAGAAGAAGCTCTACAGAAGAAGAACTAAGGAGAAAAATCCACTGACATCACAAATAATTAATTTGTATGCAGATATTTCTGATGACATCCCAGTAAAAAATTGGGGGAAAAAAAATCAAAAATTGGGCCCCTGTACCAAGCATAGCAACTAAGTACTCTGGCTGCCACCAGCCATGCTGCATAAGGTGGAGAAGCCTTCTCCCAGAGAAACACCAATGAGCCTTAAAAAGTCTGGAAGCAGCTGCCTCTGGTTTGTAGGCAGTTACCACTGTCGCCACCCCTTTCTCCCGCCCACATTCCAGCCATGAGCAGCATGATCTCCACCTTGGGTTTGAAGCCAAGGGAGGAACGGGTGTCCAGTCAGGGCAGGAGCTGTGTTCTCCTTTGGCTCTGGATGAGGAGGAGAAGGAAGACAGCAGGAGCAGGGACGAAGGGGGTACTGAGGAGTGGCTAAGCTTTCCTTGGAGGAATTCAACCTGCAATCAGCTATGTGGAGGATCATTTTCCTGTGGGGCAGCATCCTTCTCCTGCCTAGCACGGCTGGAATGCCTGCAATGCTGTAAGAACTTTTTCTGCTTTGCAAATGTGCTCTGGTCTGTGAGGGATCCTGGTGGGGGGTGGCAGTATGACAGAAATGGGACAGAAGTCTTAAGGTGAGGAGTGTTTTTCCAGAGAGGCATAATTTCCCACGTTCCCAAGGTTTTGCTTGGTTTCCATGTGCCCTTTCCCCACATTACCCCTGCTAATTGGCTCTTCCTTTAGTGCCTTTGATGCAGACCATGTATTTCAGTAAGGATCCAGGCAGAACAAATCTGCCAGCTTTCTGCATGTGCTTAATTCTGACCTGCCAATATCTCATGTCTCCTACCGTGCTCCAGAATATGTTTCCGTTTGGGCTAAGCTTTTCTTCCCAGAGTCATAGGTCACCATTTAATAACTTAGCCGGCAAAGCTGAGTGTCTTTACAAGCTGAGCAAATATGAGCCCAAGTATCTGATAGGGATGCTCTTGGTAAAACAGTGTTTTCATTCAGGCTTGGCTAGCCATCTGCTCCCATCAGACCTCTGTCAAGGACAATTCACAGCATGCAGTTCTCTTCATATACTTTGTCAGGAATGCAACTCCTGTTCCAGCAGGCACTGCTGTGATATCTTGGCTTGTGAATTTGTTCTTGCTTTTTTGAAGGCGTTTGCTTTTGCAGCCATGGCACAAGTGCAAACAGAAGCATGACTGTGCTTGAACAGTAGATGTTACAGAGAAAAATATGTCAGTGGGTTGTATCTGGTTTCCCTCCTGCTGCATGTGGTGTAGCGCGCACAAGCCTGGTTTTGAAAACTTCTCCAGTGGGAGTACTTCCTCTAGGACATGTTCCACAGGCTGACAAGCTCCCACGCAAAGGATGTGCTTTACTGCTCTCTGCTTGCCACTGTTACCTGCAGCGTGAAGTTTTGCTTTATGGAAATACCACTTGCTCCAGTAGGTTGTCTGCTGTCCTGCCTGTATTCCAATTTTTTCGTAGATTCATGATCCAGCTTGGATCTTAGGACCCTTGGATGACAGCCCCAGAGATGTTCTTTCTACTTTTATAGCTCAGAAGGCAAGGACAAGGGATGAATTGTTAAAGGGATGTAAGAAAATGTTCCAGACTAAAGGATCATTAGGAGCAAGGGAGATAAGGAAGGTTTCAAGCAGTGAGTTTTTCGTGCTCATCCCATCCTTTGGCGCAAGTGGCAGGAGGGAGGTGCCATGAGTCAGCTCAAGTAGGAAAAACAAAATGTTGTTGGTATGTGTTTTGAGATCCTCAAGGCAGCTTGGCAGCACTCAAGTGTGACAGCAGTCAAAGGCTCCTGGCCAGCAGGACATTGACTCCCTCTTGCCAGGGTGCTGAGCGCCAGCTGAGGACTGCCAGCAGGTCGCCTCCCTTCCTCCTGCGGTTCTGATCTTTCAAGGCCCTGCCCTCTGCTTCCTGCAAAACATGCTGCTGGCTGAGCCTGTCCATAGGCAGTAAGTGGGAGGAGTCAGTGATAAGAATTTTGAAATCTTCTTGAATGTTGGCTTTTTATTGGTCCTAGATGCTGCAGTGCAGCAAAAGATGAATATAAACAAACTGTGAACAACTTTTCGGTGTTACAGAACGCAGCTCAGAGTAGATCCAGAAATGGGAGAGCAAGTAGAGAGCAAAGAGGACAAGTGTCAGGAGCTGAAGTGAAGGTGCACATGAGGCTCTGTGGCTGGGACATGAAGCTGGGACACTGGGTCCCTCATACAAGGCATTGTTTCTGAGCCCAAGAGTAGTAGGAAAATCAGCCAACAAAACTGATGGTGATAATGTAGTGTGCTTCAGTGAAAATGCTGAAGACTCAGGAAGTCTGGAAGAAAGCCAAGCTGCTGCTGATCCCTTGGGTGACATGGGGAGGTCCCTTCACCTTATTTTCACTTTCAATTTGTAAAGCAGTGACTTTATCATTTTACATGTGCATGCAGCATATAGTTCTGCCTCACTGTCAATGTCTGCAGTACCCATAGATGAGAACGGTGTCATGACAGCGGAATGAAGAGACCAAAAGTCTTTTAGGAAGTACCTAAATATAGATCAAAACCTTCCCTCTTGGAAAGTCAGTTTAACCTGATCTTTTTTTTTTTTTTTTTTTCCTTTTTCTTCAGAAACTATGCTGTGGCAATACCATCTCAACTGTACTACCCCTTCTCAGAGACAGTGTGTCTCCAGCTCAGCAGAGAGCAAGAAGTCCCGATCCATGTGTCGGTCACCTTGCACAGCAGAGCTGGGAATGAGACTCTGATCACTCAGTCCATCTCCCAGTTCCCCTTCTTTCATTGCACAAGCTTCCAGGTAAGGAAGGTACTTTCAAGGGTTCTCAATAGGGTGGATATTGCATGAGTTCTGCTCTGGCTGGGCAGGAATGCAAAAAATTGTGTCTTCCTATGAGGACATCTGAATTGGCCAGTGAATCTTCTGCTTCAGCCTGCCTAGGTCTGCCAGTGTCCTTCCTGCTCTGTAGCCCCGCTAATATTTTACTCTTCTAGAAAACTTTTTGAAATGTTCTATGAGTTCTTTCTGGGCAAGAAGAACTGGAGCAGCCCAAAAGTAATACCATAATCGCTGTTCTAAAAACCTCGGGATGAGTGAATGGGATCCACCCTGAATGATGGTTATAACTATACCTGCAGGTCCCTCCTCCTGTTGGAAGCCCTGATGAGGTGGCTTTTGTTGTTATCACAGTCGTGGAAGCCAACTCAGAGTTTCAGAAGAAACAGAAAGTCCTAATCAAGCATGCAGACAAGAAGACTTTTATCCAAACAGACAAACCTGTGTACAAACCTGGACAGATTGGTATGGACAGAATGCCATGTCTTGTGAGAGAAAGACTGCTCCTCAGGCCATAAAATGTACTCTCTAGTCCTCTAAGCAGGATCTGCTCAGGAAGGGAGATGGGCCACAGGCTTCATCTCCCTTCTAGGCTTTGAGGGGTTTGGGAATATCTCTCTTCTATGTCAGCATGGAGCATGCCACTGTAAACAGGGCTTGTGTGTTTTCCTTGATGTGTGAGAAAAGGTTTAGACGCCACAGTGTTATACTCATGACTGCTCCAGTCAGAGCCATGAGTGTCAGTCAGGGCCCTAAATCCCTCTCTTCCCCACAGATTTCCTCAGGTGAGGAGTGCAGTCCTACAGGTCCCACCACTGCCCTAGCACAGCTCAGATCACCACGGGGTACAGCTGTTTGCCCCGTGCCTCTCCACAGTTCCCACTAGGATGACCTTCACTGCAGGCAAGACTGAGAGGCACACCACAGGTCCACTGTCCAGAAAAATGCTGTTTCCCACCAGCACAGCCAGCCTGCCCAGAAAGCCCCACACTGCCTCTCCTAACACTGTTTCTCTAGCAGGCTGCCAGCTCCTAGCAGGACTGTGGGCATAGGCCTAGGAGTGAATGGTTCTACCTGCTCCCCACATCCTCTTAGTGCAGGAGGACATGTGCACATCTTTCTTAGCCATTTGTTCTTGTTATTTACTATTGAGAGATTTTCTTTCGTTTCAGCCAGTCCTGTTTTTCTTTTGCTTTATAGTCAAGTTGCGGATTGTGACCTTGGATCAGAACTTTATTGCCAGCAGTGAAACAGTAAGTCTAGGGGGAAGATACCTGAAGTCTGCAAATGTTATGGGCTGCCTGCATGCCTTCTAGATCAGTGCTTGGCCCAGCCAGGTGATGTGTGTGCAGCTGGTCTCAGTGTTGCTTTTGGTGCTTACAAACACTGTTGGGCACCACCTGCAACACAGGAGCTGCTCATGATGTTGGGTTATGGGCAGTCCCTGGGAATTGCTTAGAGAAGGCTGGTGGATGGTTAGGGAAATAAAAAAATACCTTGGAGGTAGTTGGTAACTTACCTGAAAGCATCCCACCAGTAACTGTTGTTTCCTCCCCACAGCAGCGCCTGGTGGAACTGAAGGTAAAGCACCTACTTTATTGAAAGTGATGAACTCTTCTCACCTTGGGGAAGACACAGGTTTGGAAATGGTGGTGGGGAAATACAGATGCAGAAAGTCAGTTACCTCAGAATGAATGGGAACAGTCCTTGACTGCTTGCCCTTCCTTCCTTCCACATCCACAAAAGTTTGGCAGAGCAGTGTCATGACACAGGGATCCCTGCAATAAATCATGGGTGCCACTGAAAACCTTTCTAGAGTGGTCACTGGACTTTTAGTCCCTCTAACCTATGTATTGAAGACTTGTGAAGATCCTGAAGTTTCCTTAAGGGGACTTTTATGTTTAAGATACAGAAAACAAAAGTTTGACCAGCTAGTGTTGTGACTGCACAACTAGAAACACTTCCCAAAGCAGTTTTCAGGCTGTTATTCTTAAAATCTGCTCAGTGTAATCCCTGTGCTGAGGAAAGGCACCCGAAAGTGGTGGTGGGTTTTGTAATATCCATGCAGGGAGGTCAGAATCCCAACTAGCAATGGACAGGAGTTAATGTGCATGTCATACCCAGCAAGGAATCAATTACATAAACACACGGTTTCTGAGACACCTATGTAATACTTTATGCCATTTTATGCAAACATAACGCTCTGGTCCAACAGCTTCACCTCTTCCCACTTGTTCTACATGAAATACCCACTAACTCATCACAAAGCCCCTGCTGGCTGGGCAGTGTGACTGTACCCAGAGTTCTGCATCCTGCCCTCCCAGAACCACCAGTGGGAGAACACTGTCCTTCATGACTGGGCCTCAATGGTTCCCCTGCATGGAGTCCTGGACTCATTTCCCCAGTCTTTCCTGGGGATTCAAGACATCACTCCCTAGAAATCACACACATCCCCCCTGCTCAGTACCTCATGCCTTAGGCAGTGTCTCCACAGGGACCGTGAGGGCTGTGCCAGCTCAGATAACCACAGAGGTCTCTAAGAAGGACGACTTCTATCTCTTAGTGAGACAAGCAGGCAGTAAACCACAGTTTTGCAGCAGTCAGGGATGGCAGTGCCACCAGGGAACAATAATATGATAGATTTGCTTTGTCAGTGAGACAGGGAGAAAAGCCCTTTCCTCTTTCAGCTTGGACTCACCTCAGCACTGTAGCTGTGCCATAGACCTGGGCTCTCAGGACAAGAGAATATGTGGTCAGGCCACGCCCTGGTGTCTTGGACATCCTTCCAAGGAGTCTTTGCACTGGAAAATAACTGCTCTCTACTACACCTGTGCAGGACCCCAAAGGGAACCGAATTGCACAGTGGCTGGATGTCACACCTGTGGGAGGCATTGTGGATCTGTCCTTCCCGCTGGCTGCAGAAGCACCGGTTGGAGAGTACACCATCAAAATGCCTGAGCTCACACGCACCTTCAGGGTAGAGGAGTATGGTAAGAGTCTCAGGAAGCTGGTGGCAGCAGAGAAAGGTGTATTGCCAGCCTCCAGCCCCGCCCTCACACAGAGCTGAATGGGCCATGCAGCTGTGAACAGCTGTGCTGGCTGTGCTCTCGCCTGGCAAGTGCAACTGCCTGCTCATAGGTGTAATCACTGACCTTCACCCAGGCCCACCGGCTTTCTCTTCACCCATGTCCCAAGGATGGACTGGACAGCGTCCCACAGCTGTATTCTGGGGAGGAGACTCAAGCTGCCTACTCCCATCCCATTCTTCTGGCTGGGCTGTTGGTGTTTTCCTACCAGGCCCTGTGCTGGTAGTCAGGGAACAAGAGGAGATTTTTTTTTTTTTTTTCTGTAAACGACCACTTAGGAAGGATTGGAGCAAATTAAGTCTTTCTGTTCTCACTGAATTATTTCTCTTGCTTTCACACAGTGCTGCCCAAGTTCAGTGTCTCCATCCAGATGCCTCAGGTGGTCACCATCCTAGAGGAAACCTTCCCTCTCCACGTCTGTGGCATGTGAGCTGACTTATCGTGGCAGAAGGTGCATTTTTACTGGTTTGGAAAATGCACAGCCATCAATAACTGAGCTCAAAATGGCCTCTGCAAACCCTACCCCCACCCCCAGAGTTGGTACCCTGGCATCCTTCGCTAAGTAATTCTCCTGGACTCTCACCTTTCTGCATATTTTCTCTCCCCAGTTTTCTCTGTGAGTCTGGAAGTGTGGCAGTGCGTTCCCTCGATGTAGCATGTGCCCTACAGCACTTCTGCTGCATTTGTTAGTGACAGTGTTGTAGTGGCTCAGCTTGTGACCAACACAATGTCCCCTATCCCTGCCTGGTGGGACTGGTGTTCACTTGGAGAGAGCTCACCCACCATTGCCTTCTGTCTCAATCTGACGAGGTCATTTGTACTTCTTGGCCTCCTCTGCTGAGCTGATGACCCATGAACATACCGCAGGCTGCTGGGCTGTGCAGCTGCAAACCACAGGCTGAAGCTGACATTACTCACTCTTGAGCCAGTGTTTCTGTGTGAGTGTGAGTCCTCTGTACTCCCTTTGCCAGGTATACCTATGGGAAAGCAGTCCAGGGGAGTGTGAAGGTTGTGGTGTGCCGTAAACACATCCGCTATAACCGGAAGTCTTCCAAAGCCAAGCGCGGTATTTGTAAGGATTACGCTGGCGAGGTGAGCACGTCAGACACCCACTCCTCTTGCAAAAGGGAGGAACAAGGACACAGAGACAGAATACTCTTTTGCCTTCATGATTGGTTAACAAATACAATTTCATGTTCCCAGACAAATGAGGATGGCTGCTTTTCCACTGAAGTGAATACTATGATTTTCCACCGGAAGCATGGTGATAATTATGATTTCAACCTGGAGGCTGAGGCTTTCCTGAAAGAAAGTGGAACAGGTAGAAAAAAACTGATTCTACACTTTGTGGACAATATTCTATTTTACACTCAGAAAATGTACTTGTCTTTGGGTTTTTATCTATAAGAACTTTTATGTATCTCTGTCTTCCCATCAAATCACTGGAGCTTTCAGCACTGGCTCCCATGAGATGAAATGTTTGGAGGGCTGCGTCTTCCCTGCAAGCACCACGACAACATGGATGTTTTTAAGTATCATAACATGGGACATGTGAGTTCTCCCAGTTTCAGGATGGGCTATACCAGTGCGCTTGCTCCTCTACAAGCTGCTGTGGACAGTCCAGCTCTGGCAGTCATTTTGTTTTGACAGAGATGGGCTGTTTTTTCTTGTCTTCTAATCACATTAAAAATATGTACAGAGGTGGGCCAGGTTCTCTTGTTCTTAAACCATATTTTAGGACAGTACATTGAAACAGGAATGAGATATTACTCAGAGCAACTAGGGATAACCAAGGCCCTGACTGTGTACAGTTATTAGCACCTCATTAGATTTCTCTCCACATCCCAGGTAGAGAGATAAGGTTTCTTATAAGGTTCCCTCTCTCACAAGATTTTGCAAAGCCTTCCTTACAAGAAAATGTTTCACAGCCCCTTGCCAGAAGCAGTGACACACATTCATTTAACAAACAACTGCAGTGATTTCAGATGGGCACACATGAAAAGAGAGCAGACTGCAAACTGACATGGGAACGACAAGGAAAAATGTTGCCTTCTAGTGACTGCTGTGAGGAGGGAAGGAGAATGGAGAAGGACAATTATGAAGAAGACCATCTTAAAGTGGGAAAAAGTGTTTGAGAACTGTCTGACAGAGACCTCCAGATAGACTGCTGCCATTCTATCATGTCAGAATGTAGGAAGCACTATAGCTGAGTGTGTGTGTGTGTGTTAAATGACTCCTGAAGTTGCGTGGAGAAACTACAATCCCCTATGAGTGATAGTCCACCCCTTAACTGAGTTCATCCAACCTTGATGCCTGCTCAGACACATGGTACTCACTTGCGTGTGCCTCCTGTCGTTCCCAGGGGTGCAGTTCAACACCACTGAAAATTGCAAGGTCACTTTTGATATCACAACTCTCCAGTTCTGGGGGACGAGCTACTACTATCAGCAAGGAACTCCCTACTATGGAAATGTGAGTGAAAAGGGAAGAAACATGGAAAGCCCAGCAGCTGGGCCTAAGCAGGTGGTAGGCACAGAAGTGCCCAGAGGTGCCCTTGTTCTGAGCTGCCCAAAGTTGCCAGCACAATCCTCTGTCACAGTCCCTCCTTTGACATCTCTACCAGGAGGTTATCCAAAGGTGTGACTGTAGGATCTGTGGCTTTGCCCCATGGGATAGCTGGTCATAACTGGGCAAGTGTTGAAGAAGTTAAAATTCACACTGAGAGTCCCTTTGTAGAGAGGGGGACTGGGACTTCTACTGGGAGGTGGATTTTCAATCCTGAGGCCTCCAATTCTCTAACTGTTCTCTACATCGTTACAGCTGGAACTCAAAAGTGCCAATGGGACACACCTGAAGAACAAGAAGGTGATTCTTACAGTGTCCTACGGGAGCAGGAAGCAGACCAAGACCTACCTCACAAATGACAGTGGGATGGCCTCTTTCGTCTTAGAGACATCAGCATGGGACAACAGCAGCAAAGTTATACTACAGGTTAGGAACCAGTTACTGCAAACCAATCTGGAGCTAAGCAGGTAACTAGAATTGAAATGCATTATAAGGGCAGGCCCATCCTAATGCTTTATCCACATATACCAGACAGAAGCAAAGGGTTCCGTGGTTTGATCCAGGGCCTAATAAGCCACTTTACATAGTCGAATGACCTGGCTTGCTCCCAGGATAGCAGCAGCATTGCAGAATTTCAGACTTCAGCCGAAGCCCTGGTAATATACAGCTCCCTGCTCCTGTTAAGGCACTAGTTATGACAGAGTGTGATACAACAGGAAATGCCAAGCTCCACAGGAGGAGACTGACTGAACTTGGTGTAGGTAGAAACAGACACGTTACCCTGGGATAGCTCAGAGCCCACAGTTCAGTCAGTCTTGGTTTTGATGCAGGAAGAGCTGCAAGAAATCCTCAGACACGTTTTTCTGTGCCACAGGCCAAATCCCAACTGGAGGACTGGAGCGGTCGAAATGTGAAGGTGTCCTACGGCACCGCGTCGCTCCCACTGAGGGCCTTCTACTCCTCCAGCCGCAGCTCTGTGAGGATCCAGCCAGTGCAGGCAGTGCCAGCCTGTGGGGATGTGCAGCAGGTCACTGTGCACTACCACATACTCGCCACAGAGCTGGGCCCCAGGGCTGCCACAGCACGCTTCTACCACCTGGTGAGTGCGGGGCAGCGCCAGTCAGGTCAGCACTGCACCAGCTCTGTGTCAGCACCGGGCCCTTTGCTGGCCCAGAAACGTGGAGCAGAGGCACTCTCAACCCTTTGTTCTCTTCCTTACCCTCTAGGTTATGGCCAGAGGGTCCCTTGTGCATCACGGCCAAACAACAGTGCTTCTTGATCCACCATCAGGTAAGAGCATCTAACTACCAGGAGCAGATTAAGGATCCAACAAGAAAGTCTTTCCAGACTAGATGGAGAAGGAAAGAAAAGAGATCTGAGACTAACAGGAAACCACAGAGCTGGCACAAAAAAACCCTATAGGAAGTATGCTATCTTTTTCTGTCTTTTAATTTCTTCTTTTTTTTCCTGCTGATCAAATGATGAAACTGTCAGAGTTTATCTGCCAAGCAGGAAATTATCAGAGACCTTCAAGGTAACTTATGGAATCTTTCTTTCTCAGCTCAAGTGGAAAGTCATTTCTCTTCCAAGTGCTCACTGTTGCCAAGGTGTGTCATGATATAAGGTCACTCCTATAAAAACCTCCATCCTGGCCTAGCTGTGACCTGCCCGGATGCAAGGCAGAATAGTATTATCCAAGAAACTGTACAGAAGTATTGGGGAGGAAGAGCACGTTGCTGCTGTAATCCTTGGATTGCATACTTCCTTGCATCTTCCTATACTTTCTCAATTTTTCCTTCTTCCTTCAGGTCAGTACAGTGGGGCTTTCAACGTCAGTCTGCCCATTGACCTAATTTCATCCATGGCTACCCTCTTTGTTTACATTGCCTTCCCTGAGGGACAAGTGGCAGCTGACACCTTCCGTCTCAAAGTCCCCAGCTGCTTCAGGAACCATGTAAGCAGTGTGCAAAACATAAAGGGGCAGGTAGGCTGGAGGGTGGCTAATGATCTGCAAACTGGCAATAGATATCCAGCAGAATCCAATAGGCACAGTTTCCCCTTTCGTTCATCTGTCAGTGCCTGCAGTCCTCCTTCCTCCTGCTGTTTCAGGTGGAGCTTGGCTTCTCAGATGCAGTGGCTCTCCCAGGATCGACTGTCCACCTCCGTTTGCAGGCTGCACCAGGCTCCCTCTGCAGCATCCGTGCAGTAGACAAAAGTGTCCTTCTCCTGAGGCCAGAGGCTGAGCTTTCCAGGGATAGTGTGAGTCACTTCAGTGCTGACCCTTGCTGGTTCATAAGGCACGGTGGATATACCAACAAGTATTTGAATGGGGACAGGGCATGGTTTTGATGCCTTGGATTTTAACTTTCATATTTCTCAAATCCTGTAGTACGTAGTGTGTAACTCTGAACTGTCTCGTAACCTGTTAGCTGCTGCTCTCTCAGACTATGATAGACATAACAAGCCTCTCTAGGCTGGCTCTTCCAGGACAATTCAGACTGTGCTGGGCCCAGAATGTGTAAATCAACATCTTGAGAAAGGGGGGCAAGCCGGGGAGAATTACATCAGTAGCTAAAGTTTTAATTGGCGAATTTATGCTGATATGCTAATGTACCAAAACCTATAACTGGGTTAAGAACTCATGACTTGTTGTCCATCTTGGGGGTCCACCTTAGGGTGCAGTGGCAGCCTGTGGCTCCCCATGGTGTGCCTTTGAAAGCTTTCAAATAAATATCCACCTTTATTCCCTTATTCCTATCTAGCCTCTGTTTCCAGGTAGCCAACTTCAGGCATCAGTTTAATGAGAAAAAAATGAAGGCCAACATCAAACACCAGCCAAAATTTCCAGTGTCTACAGAGGGATCTAATAGAATAACACACTGTCATCTCCAACTACAGCCCGAAGTCACATCCTTGTTAAACTTACAGTGCTTTACCACAGTGGCAAACAGAAGGCAAGAGACATCCATCTCCTGAAGCCAGTCATGACAGTGCTCTGAAAAAGAAGTGATGTTAAAAGAAATGCCAAACATGAGATAGGCTCCATGTCTTTGTTCCAGCTCACATGAACCAGACAGTTCTTCCATTCACAGAGTGGACTCTAAGTGGTGTATTGGCAGTGGAAGGGTCCCTTTTCTCCTCTAGACCTGGATCTAATGACACTTTAATTGCCTCTTGAAGCTGTCTTGGTGGATCCAGGATGTGCCTTCAGTTAGACAAGGAGGTGTCCAATGTCTCATGCAGGGAAGGTGTCCATAATGTTTGCATTGAGTTCACAGGTACAGCTATTAAGCAGCCATATCCCAGAGAGGCTCATGTTCTTCCCTGGTGCTATACATCCAACATTTGTGGAGGCTGTCCATAAAACTCAAAACCCCTTGGGACTGGGTTTTTGTGACAGGTGGGATCTGAGCTCAGCCTCTGAGGTCACAGGAAATCTCTAGATAGAAAGAAAATCCCTTCACCTCTCACACTGATCTGTACTGTTTCATTCTCTCTCTACAGGTGTATGATATGTTCAGCTATGCTCAGGAGCAGCTCAGCACCCTCACAGATGTCTACAGCGACTACTGCACTATCCATAAGAGCCCAGCAATCACTGATGCCTCTCAGACCACCCTTTCACCAGGAACCATGTCACCGTACATGGACAACAGATACTCTTACGCAGTGTCCCAACCAGATATTTATGAACTTCTGAAGGTAAATCTAATTTCCAGAAAGCCTGAAATATCAGAGCCAAGCCCTTTTGTTTCCCAGGTCAGCACTGGATAGCTTCACAGATTGTCTTTCCTGTAAATGCTGGCAACTTCACATTCTGAATTTGCCAAGCTTCTGAACTAAGAGATCAATGATGCTCTATGCTCCCAGCATGATAAATTCCCATTGATCAGGCAGATTCCTAGAACCCAGCTCACCATTAGGCACAACACTGAGACCCTTAGACTTTCTAGGGATTGAAAGCAGAGTGGATTGTCAGCCTGTGTCAGAAAAAATTGGAGGCTGGAAAAGCAAAGCACCTGAGAGTAAAAGGGGACTCAGGGAACGGAGGGAAAGAATAGTAGAAAGGTATGGAGTGAAGGATAAAGAAAAGTCTGGGTTAAGGTGGGCAGCAAACTGTGGTGCCAAAACACATGCACATGCAAGTGGTCACCCCCACAGTCCTGTGGCGTAAGGACCAGCTCCTCTGGGAGCAGGACAGTTCTGCATTCTCTCCCTAAATTTGCAGGTTGTGCTAAGGTGCAACAACATAGAGTAGCTGTGATATGCTGGAAGGTGGGGGAAGAGACAGAGCCTTGGACACACCAACCCCTCCACAGAAATATACCTTCTTTTCTCCCCCTTCTTTCCTCCAGAATGCAGGTCTAACATTTTTAACCAGCCTTAAAATCAAGTCTCCAATTGAGTGCCACACCCAGACCACTTTTGACCTCGACTACATGTGTACATCTCGATTTTTCCTGTTTCTTTGGACATCACGGGTAACATAAAGGCTGCATGTGGGCAGCTGAACATGCAGTGTACTTAGGAGCTGGGGATGGCTTACAGAGATGAGTGGGAGGTTGCACAGGAGATGTGCCCCACAGGGGCAGGGGAAAGGGCCTGGCATGTGTGTGTGTGTCCAGTGCACTGGAGGGGCAGAGGGGTGGCTGCAGGGAAGAACCTGCTTGGAAGCTTCAGCTGGTGAGCAGGAAGATAATATGGTCAAGGCGGGAAATGGGGCATCCATCTCAGAGAAGAAAATCTGTTTGTAAGACTAGGAAAGGTCTTTCTGGAAACCAGAGAATGAGACAATATTGGCATTGGGTAGTATCTAGGCTTTTCTGCTGGGAATGAGAACAAAACTAAGAGCAGGTCAATTGTCTTATGTGGGAGCACACAGATACGGGAATCCCCCTGGCCTCGTGGGTTGTCTTGTGGAAGACAATAATGAAGTTGAGGGCATCTTGGAGAGGACAGGGGGGTTTGGGGTGGGAGTGGGAGGGATGGAGAACTGAGCTTTTCCTAGCTGAACTCTATCCTGGTTTCAGAGTTGCTCTGCCTTTGAAATAATGTTTGTATTCCCAATAGCTCTGGACGAGCTGGCAGACTTGGAGAACTTGTACCCAGAACCAGATGCTGCTGTGGAAGCTGCTGAGGCAGAGCACACTGAGCTGGGCAGTGAGTCAGCACCAGCACGTACCTGGTTCCCTGAGACATTCATCTGGACTCTGGTTCCCATCAAGTGAGTAACCACAGGCTGTGGCTCCACAGGGATACAGACTTTCTACCAGACACAGCAGAGGGAATGGGCAGGAGCACAGACAGGGTGTTATTGCCTTCTGTGCACAAAAGAGGAAGGTATGAAGACATGGATAAGGACAATGGAGTTTTGGTTCAGTTCCCGTCTCTGCTTGAGATTTTCCAAATGCTTCCAGGAATTTAACATCACGGACTCTTGCAGGATGTAAGAGGCCTCCACAGATCTGTAGCTCAACATTCTACACAAGGCAGGTCTGGTTAGATCAAGTTGCAGTCAAGTACTCTGTATCTCCAAGGATGGAGATTTCTCAAACTGTGTTTCAGTGTTTGACCATCCTCATGGTATTTTCTTATGTCAGGTCAGAACCTCCCATGTTCCTGCTGTGCGTTACCTTTTATCTTATCAATATGCACCTCAGAAGAGACATGTTCCATTGTCTCCACACCTTCCCAATAGGAAGTGTCACACTACACTCCATGGCACAGACTGAGTGTATAACTGGACCCCTGTGAGCCCTCTGCGTCCACACAAAAGAAGAATTTCAGGTGCAACACTGCTTAGAAGCAAATTTTGGGTTGCATTTTCCTCTCAGTCATTTCTTGCCCACCTATTTGCTATCCTTCCCATACCTCTGTCCTGCTGCAAAGGAAACCCACGCCTTCACATGCACTTCCATTTCATAGTCTGAATTTCTTCATTTGTCTTCCCAAGAGAAATCTTTCCAGGGTGGGGACAACCTCTTCCACTCTGTTTTCTCCTCAGTGATTCAGGGGCTGCTGAGCTAGCTGTCACATTACCTGACAGTATCACAGACTGGAGAGCCATGACCTTCTGCACCTCGGAGAGCCATGGGTTGGGAATCTCAGAGACCACCAGCCTGCGGAGCTTCAAGCCCTTCTTCGTGGAACCCACTTTGCCCTATTCTGTTTTCCGTGGAGAGTCATTTCCCCTGAAAGTCAAAGTCTTCAGCTACCTGGAGCAGTGCATGGCGGTGAGTGGCTCCCTCCAGGATGATTTGGAGCAGAGGAACGTGTAGAAACTACTTTACTAATAGACACCAAAACAAAGGGGCTGCCTTCTTAGGCACTGGGTAAAAGACACCAAAGAAGCTGTTCAATTTAATTCCACACAGAGCCATCTCTGACCAGTTTATCCCTCCCCAGAAGCCAAACCTGACATGATTGCATGTCCATGGGACACTGCTGATGTCCCACAGATACTGCAGCAGGCCATCATCATGCTCTCTCCTGGCTTCTGGGATTGATTGTTGTTTGAATCAAGGTCCTGAATGGAAAAACACAGCAGCAGCAGCTCCATAACCTAAACTCCCTTTTGTTTCACCTCTAGCTCCAGCTTAGCCTAATGGACTCCAGGGATTTTGAATTTCTGCATGAAAATGTGAGGTTCACTCTTTGCCTGTGCCCTGATTCAGCAAAAACATTTTCCTGGGACGTAAAGGCTACAAAATTAGGTAAGGGATCAAGGGAGGGGCAGGAGTGGGCAGCACTGGCAGAGCTGCTTGAGGGAGCCAGAGCTGGGCTGGAAGGGAGACTGGCCTACAATGCAAAGAATGAGCAAGCAGCCCTAGGCTGAGTGAACTAAAACGTAGGCATAGATGTGCCATTTGGCCTCCTGATGTTTTGTTTTATAGGGAAGGTGAATTTCACTGTCACTGCTGAGGTGATGGAGTGGGAGGATGTTTGCACGGAGCGTACAGCTGTTGTGCCAGAGTCTGGAGGGAAGGACACAGTGGTTAAACACCTGCTGGTGAAGGTCAGGCTGCACTGCATGGTTCTGGTGAAGCTGGAGCTGGGTCAGGCTCAAGACAGCCTGGTGGATGGCTGTGGGAAGGAAGGATCAGCTGGGGAGGTGGGCACATTTCTCAGCAAGGCTGGTCAAGGAGTGATTCTAAGGGTAGATTGGACTGGAGCACGAGCTCCTCCACTGGATGGGACAGAAATGTCAGAACTGCCTGCTGGCAGCACAATGGGGTCAAGGCCATGCAGCAGCTTAGAAACCTGCTTCCCAGTACAGCTTCACTGTTGGCATAGAGATCTCTGCTGTCTGTGTGAAGCTCTTTGCCATGGCCCACGAGGATGGAAAAGGTGCTGGCAGGAAGGTGAGGTGCTGCACAGCTGCTCTCTGATTTTACTGCTCTCCCTTCTGAGCTGACCAGCCTTTTCCCCACCAGGCAGAGGGGCAGCTGGAGGAAAAGACCCACACTTCACTCCTGTGCCCTGAAGGTAGGTGCAGAGACCCCCAAATACTGTCTTACCACTGGGGTTGTGCTTGTGCACAGAACAAGGAGATCAGATGGAAGCTGTGTGGTGTCTGAACAACTCTAGGACTCTCTGGAGATGTGTAGGGAGCAGAAAGTCAGGGATTTGGAATCTTTTATGGGTAGGCAAAGCCATTCAGCCCTACCCAGTACTAAAAGCTCCTAGCAACATCAAGCCACAGTCTAGCCCCATCACAGACCCTCATCAAGGGTGGCTGGATTTCTGTGTCATCCTCTCTTTTGAGTGCTGATTTCACCAACAGACGAGGTGATCCAAGCCCTGTGTATGCCATCTCCTGGGGGATACTTGTGACTCTGCCATCTTCCTCATGCCTGTTGTTGTTCTGATACTTTTTGTCATTTCCAGGAACTTCAACTTCGGAGACAATCTCTTTCACTATGCCAGAGAACAATGTCCTTGGGTCAGAGAGAGCCCACATCTCTTTCTTAGGTGAGTTTTTAGAAGAGGCTTGGGAAGTATTATTTTTCCCTGCAGGGCACATCTCTTCTGGGGCCACTGTGTCTTCTTTAGCAGACAGAGTAATAAGAGGGAATATGTACAGCAAGGTGTGGTACTGTCTTCCAGAGAAGAATCCTATCTCTCCTGTACAAGTGGCACTGGGTGGATGTATAATTTCACCAAGCCAAGGGAAAGACAGTCAAGTACCATGATATCACTGTTCCTACAGTCTGTAGACATCACGTGAGCAGAGGTGAACTGAGATCAGTCTTAGCAGGTTGCCTGGAGAATCTGTGAGACCAGAACTGTAGTTTTACGTGTAAGAATATGTATGGCTCCCAAAGCTGTTGTTCTGTCCTACAGGTGACATTATGGGGACAGCACTGGACAACATAGGTGAGCTTCTCCAGATGTCCAGTGGCTGTGGTGAGCAGAACATGGTTCATTTTGCCCCAAACGTCTTCATCACACGATACCTTGAAAAAACAGGACAGCTGACTCCAGAAATCAAACAGAAGGCAATTGGCTATCTGGAAAGTGGTGAGTGGACTTCTACTTGTTAAGCTGGTGATGTCCACTAGAGTACTTGTGTGGAAGGAGCCTCAGCAGAGGCCTGGTGCTGAGCAGGACCTGTGCAGCATCACTTGCCTGCCACCATGGTAATTGCAGCAGTGTAAATCAGGCTACTACTGCATGTCAGCGGAACAAGTGGTACATGGCACCCCCCTGCTAAATTCCCCAGAGATAGTGCTCTCTGTAGTGATCAGCAGGATTGGTGGGGCAGGTTGGCACCTGGAGAACAGGACAGGCACACAGCATCTTCACTACCCCCAGCCTCTTCCCACAGGATATCAGCGGCAGCTCCTGTACAAGCACACAGACGGCTCATACAGTGCCTTTGGGGAAGGAAGTGAGCCAGGAAACACTTGGTAAGCAAAGATAGCCAGACATAACTGAGGAACAACAGTTTGACCTGGTCAGGCTCGAGCTGGCTTGAGTTTTGATCTGGGGAAACTGAGGCAGTCTGAAGGTGTGGAGTTTTGAACAGAAATTGCTCCTGAGGCCTTTTGGAAGGTGTTGTGGTTTAGGCCCAGATGGAAATTAAGCACCACACAGCTGCTCGCTCAACACCATTCTCATGCCAAATCCAAAACGTGGCACTGTAACAGCTACTGAGAAGAAATTTACTCCACCCTAGCTGAAACCAGAGCAATATCCGTCTCTTACTCTGTAACATTTATGTCATGCCAAGTTTCACACTCCCCACTATGCCATCACTTTCCCTATTTATCTGTTTATATATATATATACAAAATCTTCCTCTTAGTCTATGGAACACCTCTGTGAAATGTGGCAATGAACTAACTTGAAACACCCTTCTTAGACTGTTTATGCTTGGGCACCCCAAACGAGACTGATTCTGAAAACTTGCCAGCAGAGGCACGTTCTTTACAGGTTTTCAGAATGCTTTGTGCCCAAATAGGATTGGGAATGGGTCTGGGTGAGTTTACTAAATGTCAGTCCTTCAGGGCAACAAAGCACCCTGTTGGAATTAGCAGAGCTCTGAAGGCCTGAAGAATTGAATTTTCTCTCTTGCTGCAGATGGCTCTGAGCTCAAGCTTCATGAGCATCTAACTCATGTGCATTGCTTCCAGTTCCCTATCTGCAGAGGGGCTGTGGCCTGCTGGTACTTCCACAAGGAGGATGTAGTAGAAGGCACAGGGACTCCTGTCTCCTCTTGGAGACGTGTATCAAGTGACAGTTCAGTTCTGTTTTCTTCTTCCATGCTTGCCTCTAGGCTTACTGCTCTTGTCCTGAAGACCTTCAGCCAAGCCCAGGACTTCATCCACATAGATGAACAAAATATAAAGGATGCTGCCAGTGCCCTGATTAAAAGTCAGACTCCATCTGGCTGCTTCAAGAGTGTGGGGAAGCTCTTCAACAATGGTCTGATGGTATGACATGTCTTGGTAGCTCATTAGGTACCTCAGATCTCCACTTTTTGGTCCAGTTTGGGTGCCAAGAACAAATGGGCTCTGTTGCAGGAGGCAGGCTCTGAAGTGCCCAAGGTCACCCTAGGGTGACACTCAGGGTTGCCTAGACACAGTGCCACTTTTTCAAGTTATGAATGATGAAGGTTTGCATTTGATGATGTGCACATGGGAACTGAAGCAGTGCCCTGCCCTACCTCCATCTCAAAAGCTAACACATGCCACCTTGCAGAGGGGTTGTGGGAACATCACTTTCCCTGGCCTTGAAATCTGCTACTGAAAATCTTATGTTTGGGAGGGGAAAGGGAAACGTGCTCAGCAGAGGGAGAGGAATCAGCTACCCAGAGGACATGGGGAACCCTGGCAGAGAAGTGCTCTGGTAAGCAGGACCTTTAAAACTGGATACCAGTCACTTCCTTAGGAGAAGGAATAGGACCAGCACTGTTGCCTGTGCTGGCTTTTGCTAGGGGACCAGAAGGCACTGGAAAACTCCCCTCTCCCTTCTCACAGTAGCCCTTTTCTGTGTTTTGTGGTGGCTGCAGGGGGCAGTGGAGGAAGGCCTGGGGCTGAGCTCTGTGATCGTGACAGCTCTCATACACTCGGGGATGCCTCACTCGGTGAGTGTCGGCGGCAGGAGCAGGCTGTGTGCACAGCCTCTCGCAGGCATTGCCTGGGCTCTGCCTTTGGGCACCTGGGGGTTGTTATCAGTCATGTTCCTGTGTGTCCTGTCCCTGTTTCCACCCTCCTCTGCACACGTGAAATCTGCATTCCCTTCCCCAACATCCTGCCCCAAACGAGTGTGCATTCAATTGTATCCTAGGACCCAGTTGTGGAGAAAGCTCTGAAATGTATAAGGGACCTGGTCAATGCTGATGCTGACAGTTCCAACCTGTACAGCCTGGCACTGGCTGCAAACGCCTTTGCAGTGGCAGGTGACAAGGCCCTCAGGCAGAAAATCCTCAAAAGACTGGATAAGGCTGCCATAATATCAGGTACCAAAGACTCTGGGGCAGGAGGGAGGGCCACTGGCAGAACTGTGTGGACATCCCTGAGTTGAACAACCATGGGAATGGAGGGCAGAAGTGGTGGGGGGATGCTGCCAGAGCTTTGTGGGGAGTCCAAGGCTTGGCTCTCCAAGCCTCAGTTTGCCACACTGTCCCAGGTTATATCCACGCTGTGAGACAGATTGTCTCTATGGATGATCTCACAGTCCTGGCCTCCCAGTCATCCAAACCAGGGGAGCTTAATGGATTTTGTGGAGCTCCTCCCCAGCCTGCAGGCTTAGAGTTTTACGGGGAAAAGCAGGGTGTGGGAGCAAATAGGGAGCTATGCACCTATATCTTGTCCAACTATATTATGTCCAATGTACATGTTCATTTATTACCTACATATAGGGGCTAAGTAGAAATCCAGGGTCACTAGATACAGCTACACACTCCATAAATGTTCCCACTCCACTTCTAGATGACCAAATATTCTGGAGTCAACAGTCCAAACAGGAAGAAGATTCCCTATCTTGGTATCGGGCTCCATCTGTTGATGTGGAATTGACATCTAGTATCCTCATGGCTCACCTTACAAAGTCAAGTTTGTCATCAGATGAAATCAGAAAGGCATCCCAGATTGTGTCTTGGCTCACCAAGCAGCAAAACCCATATGGAGGCTTTGCTTCAACCCAGGTAATCCCGTTGAGCCATCATCATCATCAGATTAGATGCTGTTTTATTGAGAATAATAGTTTCTAACAGCCCATAGAAAAAAAAGAAAAAATAATAAATTAAAAAAGAATGTATGGATTTGCAGGTCCTGGGAGTTATGGATAATCCCATCCTAAAAGCCAAAGGGAAAAGCTCAACCTTTGTTGTGCTATAGCTGCACAATATTGTGCTATAGCTGCTCCCTTTATGAGGGAGGAAAAGGCTAAGGTCTGGGCATGCATAGGAAGCAGGAATCCTACTTTTCCTGATGTTTTTCTCTTTCCTCAGGACACGGTTGTTGCTCTGGAAGCCCTAGCCCTGTATGCAACCAACATCTTCAGCAAGGATAGGCCTGATCTTCAGGTTTCTCTCACTTCCAAGGGGTTCAGCCAAAACTTCCGAGTAGACAAAAGCAATCGCCTCCTGCTACAGACAGTGGAGCTGCCAGTAATTCCCCAAGATTATACCCTGCGTGTGCAGGGCCACGGGTGTCTTTTCCTGCAGGTAAGCCCAGCAGGAAGGAAAAGTCTGTCTGGTGAAAAGCCTTGAAAGCCAGAGGACATCTTACCTTGCTGTTTAGCCAACAGTGAAAACAAACTGCTGCAGTAACTTGCAAGAATCTGCGCTTCAAGGCTGGAGTGGGTAACTGTGATCCAACAGGAAGGTAACATCTATTCCCCAAGTGAAATCTGGGTCATCTCCACCCAGCCAGAGCAGCTCCTCTCCTCCGAGAAATTCACCAGGAGCAGAACCGCTGCTTCTGCTGCACAGTTTTCTCTTACACAAATACAAGACAGCAAACAGCAGCTGAGTCTAGACAAGAATACTCTCCAGCAAGAAAACCCATGCCATTCTCTGCCATCCAGCTTGTTTCTGTCCTGGCAGGCCATCCTGAGGTACCATGTCCCTCCACTGAGGAGCGAGGCCACCTTTGCTGTATCCGTGCAGATGGAGTGCACCGTGCCCGATGCCACCCGGTTCCCCGTCACCATTCGTGCTCGGTAGGAGACACTCAGCTGCCCCCTTCCTCCCCTGTGCTGAAAGGCTGCTGGCACCACATCAGTCCCTTGATGGCAGGGTTCCCCTTCACTCCAAGTGCTGAGGGGGGGTCCAAGTGCTGAGGTGACCCCACCGATTTAACTGTGCTCTCCCCAGCTGGGTGAGAGAGAGGCACGAGGCCGCAGAGGGGTGGCTCAGGCTGTAGTCCTGTCTTGTCCCATGCCACTCACCACAAGTTCTGCCGAGGTCTGTGGGTCTCACACCCTTCTAGGATTAGGTCTCAAAACGCTAATGATGTGAAAGTCCTGTGGGACTGACACATACTCCTAAGTGTTCCCTCCTCTGCTCCTGGTTGGCTGTCACACCATGCTCCTCTGCTGTACTCCTGCCTGGCCTGGGACAGAACTGCCAAGAGAACAGGCATAGGATGTGATATTCCCTGCCATGCCTAAAGAAGGTAACACCAGAAGGCTTCCAAGGAACTTACTCTCCTTGGCACAATTAAAAGTGAGATTAGGGGAAGCACAAAGATTTATTGCAGTACAGAAACAGGTATGCTTACAGGAGAAACACTGGAAAGAAAGGCACATTCCTCCACCTGAGTACCAAAGCTGGGCTGGAGTGTCTGGAGATCATGACTCAGAAAGTAACATTAGTGCTGTCCCCTGGGTTCCTGCTGCAGCTACACAGGGAACCGTGTGTCCACCAACATGGTCCTGATCCAAGTGGAGCTGCTGTCTGGATACAGCCCCGTGGCAGGTTCACTGGAAGAGGTGAGACGTAAATTTGTGTCCAGCTGGGATGGGAACAGTGATAGATGTCCATCATGCAGGACTGTATGCTGAAATGTGATCATTCCTGTGGGCAGAGAAACAGGGTTATTTTCTTCCTAAGAAATCCTTATATTCAAAGTCTCTTCCAGGCTGCACCTTGCCTTTCCCTACATCAACAGCTTCCCTGGCCATGTAAATATTTTGCCCATACTCTCACAAGGACAAATATCCCTGAATACTTTTGGTTTTTATTAAAGCCTTTCTGATATTTCTCCCCATATTTTCAGCTAAAGAGAATGCCTTTAGTGAAGAAAGTTGAAAGCAAAGGTGACCAAGTCATTATCTACCTGGAGGAAGTAAGTGTAATTCGGGCTAACATCATTAAAGGGTCTGAGGACTGACAGGTAGCTTTTACTCTTATTTACTGGTTTCATTACTATTTTAACTATCCAGAGCTATTGTTCCTGCATACACTAAACATTTGCTGATTTGGAGAAGTGTCAGTCAACAGTTGTTCATCTGTAGAGTCCACTTACAGGGCCACTTAACTTGAGTGAAACAAGGCAAACTGGTATTAAGCCTATCTGTTGGCACTGTTCAGAGACTATTGAAAACCCATATATATGGTGCCTGATCAGGATTGGGGAGTAGTAATGAGATCTATCTAGTAAATCCAAGCAAGTCTGAAATCTTAGAAAACTCTTAAGCAACCTGAGTGCAGCAGAGAGCGTGCAAGATTGCTCATGGATTTTGCCAAAATCGTTTGAAACTAAACCAGATGGTTGTGTGAACAGAAGTGCTCACTCCACAGCCTCATGAATCAACAGATTAACAACCACTCCAGCCTTTTTCTAGCTCCATGGATACCTAAACAGCACCAGAAATGAGACCTGGCATGTATTTAAAACTCCAGCATTTCTAAGGAGCATTTCTGTGATTCTTCCTCCTCAGTTTCTGTCAGTAAAGTGAGCTAAGCTGGCCCACAGGAAGTTGTTTAGTGTCATGTGGATGCATTAGGCTTGCAGAGAAGTTGCTTTCATTACATCTACAGCACAGAGCAGAAAGGCAATACAGAGAAATATTTCAGCTCAGGCAGCCAGGTAGCACAACGTGCACCCCAATCAACAGTAGGTCATGTAACTACTACCCTACCACAGATGTTCATACACAGCTTGTATTTGTCTGCTTAATGATGAGGGTTATGTGAGACTGGAGAATAAGAGCTGATGTCACTGTGAATAAGAAAGTAGCTACTGAGGCAAGATGCATGAAGGAGCTCAGAAAAGAGCTGGATGGGAAGGTGGGAGTGGTAGGGAACACTAGAGCTCCATTTAGGTACCTAAAGCATACTGACTGTAGGTTTGATGTTCCTCATGAGCTGAGTTTAATTTGGTGACCCAAAAGGGGAGATGGTCACAGAATGGGAAGTAAAAGATATTTCTGGGATGGACTAGAAAGCAGAACAGATCTGTTACTGTGGTGAGGTCTCCACAGAGCCTGAGTGCAAGCAGGTGAAAGGGGTTGTCTTACAGGACTTTATTTTTGGTTTTAATCCTTGCATTTCTTGGTCTTAGCTGACTAGACAGCCTCAAACCTACACTTTCCTGGTGGAGCAGGACGTGCAAGTGAAGGATCATAAACCAGCTAATATCAAGATCTATGATTACTACATGCCAGGTGAGCTCAGGTGCTGTACTGCAAAAACTGCCCAAATGTACTTCTGGAAAGTAAATTTCTGAGTTTTGTTGAGTCTAAGACAATACCATCTCTGACGTGGTTATCTGACTGTCCCTTAAAAGCTCTCCAGGCATGAACTTAACCTGTTGGTTTTCAAAATGGTAGGTCGTCCTCCCTCTGACCCCAGAGCTTGCAGGCCTGAAGCTGACATGTAGAACCACTCAGGGTCTGGCTCTCCCAAAAAGAGCAGAGCAAGGAGCTGTGCTTTTGAACACTTATTTTGTGGGAGACAGCAGAGGCAGAGGGACCACAGTGAGGGGATGACTCAGAAGAGCAAGGGCCCCCTTAGAAGAATGACACCAAAACCAATTTGTCCCCTGTTCTGTGGGGCTCCTAGTGGGAAGAAAATCTAGAAATGTGTCAGGGATTGCTATTCCTTCAGACAGGGAGGAATTCATAACTGTGATGGAGCTCTTTGGGACATACAACCTCATGCCTTGGGTGAATCCTGACCAGCTGCAGAGTCATGGGGACACACCAGTGGTTTCATATGTCGAGCACAGGGGAGTTGTAGCCTGTAAACTGAGGGAACACCCCTCCTAGGAGCAGTGGCACAATGCTGGATTGCTTTAGTGGGCTTTAGTCAATGTGCCTCACTAGGACTTTTTTTCTTGTCTTCCAGAAGAAACTGCAGTGATGAGCTACAGTGTCCCGTGTGAGTGAGGTGAGGGCCCACACCTCTTTTGTTATTACAGGCATGGTCCTGAAGAATATGGAAAGGGAGGGAGATGCAGGCAAAGGCCCTTGGTCAAGAAACTTGCCAGACTGCAGGTCCAGGGTAGAAACCAATTTGCCAAGTAAGGGTGAATTCCTGTATCCCAGTGGTTAAACTGATGGAAATAAAACTGAAGTAGATTTTATATGAAAAGATAATGACAGAGTTGGAGGTATGTTCCAGAAAACAAGGAGCATAGTACCATCACCCGTCCTGGCATTTTGCATCAAATACACTTCATTCAAGTCACCACAGCTCTCTTTCCTGGCACTTTCCCTGTAGTTTCACATCCCTCCAGCCCTGTGCACACAACATGCCACACTCGCCTTTGCTGCAGGGCCCGACTCCATTTCAGTGCCAAGCCTTTCTCCATCCCAGCCTGGCTTCAGATCCACACTAGGGAATGAACACCTGCCCCTCCCCTTTCCAGGCTGAGCAAAGGCAAAGCTTAAGCTTGACAAGTGTCTGCCCCTGCTCTAAACTTTCCTTGCAGCTGCGTGCTTTCCTGCCCACAGCCCACAGGACAGGGAAAACCACCTGCTCCATGAATCACCTGTAGGGAGACACATGGCCCTCTCCTGGGATGTCTGCCACAAGTTCCACACCCTTACTGGAGATTCTGACAAAGACTTTGTATAGTTAAAGTGAGAGAGACTTTGTATAGATAAAGTGAGAGAGAATAAAATATTTTGAGTTAGAAGGGACCCACAAGGATCATGGAGTCCAGCTCCTGTCCCTTCACAGGACAGCCCCACGAGTCACACCATGTGCTGACAGCATTGTCCAAACTCTTTTTGAACTCTGTCAGGTTTGGTGCTGTGACCACTTCCCAGGGAATCCTGTTCCAGTGCCCACCAACCCTCTGGGTGATAAAAGCCCCTGTCCTTCTTGGCCTGACAGTACCAGTTGGTCACAAGGTGCAAAAAAGGCCCCTGAGTTCCCAGTGGCTTGTTTTAATACTTCAGAAACAAAGATTTTTTTTTTTTTTCAATTGTCTTCACAGAAACAGGGATAGATCCCTCCTCTGCAGTCTTTTGTCACCCCTGCCAACTGTCACCACATGAAGATATGAAGAAATGAGAAAATGCTTGGAATTTCCTGCTGAGCAGTTAGTTTTTGGAAGTCTCAGACTGCGTGTGGTGTCTTATTAAAAGTAGAAGACTAGAACTGCCTGATTGAATGATTATTCAGGTTTACTGTTTTTCTCCCAAACCAGGAAAATTGCTGGGAAAAATAAGTTCTCTACCTCTTCTCATGTGCAAAACTCTGCCCCTCCAGTTGCAGATGTGCACAAGAGGAGATAGAACATCAAAGAAGAACTGATCCATAGACCTATACACAGATACTTCCTGTTTCTAGCTGGGTACAGGTTCTCCACTGCTTACCATTCCCCCTCCTGTCTTTGGTTATATTTTGTGTTTCCCACCCAAGACCCACCATTTCCTGATGCCACTGTTGGTGTCATGCAGGAATTTGCTGCCTACCTCAACTACAGACAGAACTGTATTCAGCCAAGGCTCGCTCCTCTGCAAAAGGAAAGGAGGAAGGTGATTACACATAGATGCACACAGAGAAGATCACATGTCTTTTCCAAGCCAGAGAACTAGGAACCCAGCTCCCCACCCCAGAGTAGGAGGAAATCTGCAACCCACCTGGCTGGTAGTAATCATAGATTTTGATGCTGGCTGGTTTCAGGTTCTTCACCTGAATTACTTGTTCCAGTTGCAGAATGAAGGTCTGAGATTCATCATTGAGCTAGTGGAGATGGAAGGAAATTAGCAAGGAAGGGGAGAAAGAAGTCACAACATCTTCATCTTCCCTGATTTGAATGTTCTCCTGCACTACATTTCTCTAATCCATTAGAGACTCTGGACTTTAAAATGGAGTATTGTGTGAGGAATAGCACTATTGTAATCCAATGACAATGAAACTGGGCAAGCTTCCTCTGTCCCCAATTCTACCAGTGCTCTTTTCTTACCTAGACCAGCCACAGCCTTCTCACACAGCT
Source organism: Picathartes gymnocephalus (assembly GCA_013390045.1). Classification (NCBI taxonomy): domain Eukaryota; kingdom Metazoa; phylum Chordata; class Aves; order Passeriformes; family Picathartidae; genus Picathartes; species Picathartes gymnocephalus. The sequence continues at coordinate 126,854 of WEKY01014479.1, forward strand.
TCTTGTCCTCTGACCTCTTGCTCTCACTGTGCCACACCAGATGCTTTTGTTCTCACTTACCTTCTCCAGATAAATGTAGACCACATTAGCTTTCACTTCTATTTTCTTAACAATGGTTCTGTTCTCCAGCTAGGATAGGAAACAATAATAGAAGGAAATGTGTGCGTGTTTTCCTTAGGAATTCCTGACCTGAGGGACCCACTGTTTTAGTGAAGGGAAGGTATAGAGCTGGAATCTGTGTAGAACTGTGCCTTTCCTCATGCCTGAGTGCTTTAGTGGTTATATTGTTGCCAGTCCCTCTTGGACATCCCTTGTGACCATCTCGGGTATGAACCACACTGACCCTGCCCAGGGCAGAGGAATCTCCCCCTCTGGGGACCAGGGGCTGCAGGGGTGGTACATATGACTGATATGTTAGTCAGCAAATGGGTGCAGGCACCAGTAGAGATTCTTGTTATTTCATCTCACTGAGTATTCAACTGCTTTTGAAGACCTGCATGGGGACTGTGTGAATAATTAATCTTTCTGGTTTATGGTTGAATTGGAAAACAAAAGAATCTTTTTAGCTAGAGCTAGTTTATCTCTGAGAAATCTTGTCCTAGAATTTCTGACAGACAAATCCTGGTGTTAGCACACCCAGCAGTACACTTTGTTCCTGGCCCAAGCCCAAATACTGTCAGTGAGAGAAGCTGAACCACCTCTGATCCCCCTTGTGGGGGCTGTAGGAAAACAAGAAGTTTTGGTGCAATTGCAACAGCAAAGGTCCCCTCCAAATTTAGCTACCTCCTAGCCTGAAATTAGCAATTCTCAGCAGGAGTAAGCAAGCAGGTTCCATTTACCACAGCTCGGTTTTTTTTATTCAAAAGTCTTTACCAAGATTCTGGCTCTGGAAGTCATGATGAATCCAGACAGCAGGGAGACCTCTATGATCACCATGTTGGATGTGACTCTGCTCCCAATGTAGCTGGAGAAGAAAAAACAGAGGGTCAGACTGTGAGGATAGTGCCCTCCCAGCCCCCCTTCCCTGCACCACCACACCCTGAGCCAGGTACCCATCTGGGACTGGGGACACGGCAGCCACTGCTCCCTCTCACAGGAGTTAGCCAGCACCTTCCCCCTCCAAGCCTTCCACCTGTCCTGTTCACCCTCTGTCCTGTTCACCCCAAGAGCCGGGTCCCTCCATCTGAGCCCTGAGACTATCCTGGCTGCTGTCCCTGAGCTGACTCCATCATGCTGGAGGAGGAAACATCCCATGGGGTCACCTGGCGAGGATGTGGATGGTGAGGACACGCGGATTCGCCTGGCTGCAGTTGGTCAGCTCGGTGCTGACCCGCAGCGTGAAGATCACAGGAGTCTGTGGGGAAGGCTCGTGGTACCTCAGCACTGTCTGCAGGATAAGGGCCAGGAGCAGGAAAGACAGGCCAGGCGTGATCTCGTGCAGGAGAACAGAGGCAGAGTCCTCCTCCCTCCACGCTCATCCCACCTCCTCACCTGAGCCACGACACAGCTGCTGCCGTGGGCCTGCACCAGGAAGTGCCCCGGGATCTCCAGCAGCGCTGCCTGCTGCACCAGCAGCCGCTGCTGGCGGCTGAGCTGGAAAGCCTTCCCGAAGGCCCTCTGCGACCTCACCCTCACAACTGCCTGGTCTGACGTGCTGAACGTCCTTGCTGCGTACTTCGCTAAGGCTTGCAAGGCAACAACCGTGTCCTAGGGAGGGAGAGACAGCCATTCCTCTGAAAGCACCAGCCGTAGTGAAACGGGCTTGGAAGAGGACTTGTGCTGCCAACCCAGGGTAGAAAAGGATCCACAGGGTTACCTGGCTGGAGGCAAAGCCCCCGTAGGCATTTTGCTGCCGCATCAGCCACACCACAATGCCAGCTGCTGTCGTCATGTCACCTGCGTGCACCCGTGGCTTGGAGAGGAACGCCAGGAGCACGTAGGCTGTCAGCTCTATGTCCACTGACTGAGTACCTGGCCAGAAGTCTGTGGAAGCTGGAGAGCGTGGCTTGGGGCTCCAGTGGATTTGTCCTCCTGCAGAAGGAGAAGCAGCATGAAGGTTACTGAGGGAGGACAGAATTTGGATTTCAGAGGAAACAAACCGCACAGTAATTTCAGGGCTCCTTCAATTCATTCCCTGTACTCAGGCCACAATTGCTTTCTTGAATTTATTCTCCAGGGCTTCACCTTGTTTTAGCTCACATATTCCTACCTCCTCCCTCAAAGGGATCTTTAAATCCTCCAGTCTGAGAAAACTATTTCTTATAAGTCACTCTCACAGCTTGTGAAATAACTTACTGTATTTTCAGTCACATAATGTGGTTACTGCACAAGTACAAGGAATATGAATAAAGACATGTATCATTTTTAACTGCTTTAGTTGGGCATACATTAGTCCAGAATGCCAGCAGGCAGCACCTGATTTGATGGCCTGTTCCTCCAGTTTGTACAGCAGCTCCTGCGTTGTCTCATAGTCCCCAGCCAGGGCAAAGGCATAGGCCAGCAAGGCTTCTGTGTAGATGTTGGTGACGTTGTGAACCACCTTCTGCAGGCAGCGGAGAGTAGTCTGCATCAGCTTGCCCTGTGGTGGGAGGAGACAGATGCCAAATTCTGACAGGGGTGAAATAGGGGGCTGGGGAACTCATTCCAGGGAGCCACACTATGTCTTCCTGATGTAGCTCCAGAGAAAGCCATTAAATTACAGACTGTGTTCAGAAAACAGGCATGCAGCCGCAGTGTGCACTGAGAGCCACTGCCACCATGCACTACTGCAGCAGGCCAGTTTCGCAACACTGGCTCTTGAGGAATGACTTCATCATTTGACCAAACATTGGCTCATTCCCAGAAGTTCCCTCCCAGCTGGTGGCCTGGAGAACACCAGAATCACAAGCTGCTGTATCCCATGGTGGGGCCCAGGAGAGCAGGAGGGAGCAGGAGGGAGCCCAAGGGAGCCCGAGGGAGCAGGAGGGAGCAGGAGGGAGTTGAGTGTGCTCACCTGCAGTGGCAGACCCGTCTCCAGCAGTGCTGCAGCAACATAGGCCCCCAGAGAGGTTTCATCATCCATGCTGCCCTGTGAAGGGAACACATCTTTCACTCTTAAGGGATGTTAGGAGGGCACACTCCTCAGAAGGAAAACATTCCTCTCATGTTTTCCTTCTCTTTAGGGCTGGTTGCACAGGCTGCAGAATGACTTTCTAGGATCCTTTGGGATCCCACAGTCTTTTGCTATCACAAATCTGTCCAGTCATTCCCCAGCAGCGCCACCTGCTCTGGCCCACCATTACCTTTAGGGAGGAGTGGAAAAAGTTCCCCTTGGTGGCAAAGCAGCCGCTGGGGAGCTGGTTTTGCTCCAGCCAGCGTAGGGCACCCTGGATGTTCTTGTCATCGACATAGATGTATTTTCTGGCTTGGCCAAAATTCTTGAGTACAAAAGCCGTCAACCTAGAAGAGGATGAGGTATGAGGAAAAGAGACAAAATTTTAAAAAAGCAAGGAGAAAGTCAGAGGTCTCCTGGTGCTTGTCCCTGAACTAGTGACATAGTGGGGGTGCAAACAATAGTAATTTTCATAAAGAAAGTCAATCTAAAAGTGGAAATCATCCACAGGACCCACCCAAATGGCTCCTCTCCCTGGCTCCATAGCTATACCACTAATGTACTACTTACTGCTTTACCCAGTCATTTCACAGGTGAAAAACCTCCTACTCCTTCTACTTTTACCTGTTCCACTTCATCTCCCCCAAATCACTAGAGACAATCTGGAATTTCCCATTTGCTTCCTCCCTTTCTTTTGCCATTCATCTCAGCCGAGCACTATAGGTACAAGCTGTGCCAAGGCAGCTCTTCTCCATTCACTGAAGAGAGGATTTTTTATCACTCTTACCTGATTTCTTTCCAGCCATGGGTACCCTTCTTGGCTGCCAGGTCACCAGCAGCACAACCTGGTGTTGTCTATGGGCCAACAGCAGGGGCATAGAGACAAAAAAAGACCTTTCATCCCCTGAGACCACATGTTTGCTGTTCCACTTTCTCAGAAACTCTGCTGCCCTGCCTGACTGCTTTTTCAAGTGGCTCAAATGCCTCAGAGTTTCCCTGTCAGAGAGTTCCTTCTGTCTCCATCCCAGAGAAGCAACATACATCTCGTCAGCTTTCTCAGGCACATTATGTGCTCTGACCCAGACAGCAAACATCAGAAATGAGGGAGTGCTTACCAAGTGTTTCCTTCTCCATCCTTCTGCCCAAAGAAGCTATAGGAGCCATCTCTGTGCCTGTAAAGAAGCTGTGTCTGATATCCTGGTGAGATGGGAACAGTGATTAATATGGCATAGTAACACAGAGGAGACAGTGCTGACAGAGGGGGTGCAAGAGCAAGAGCTGCTGGTATGTTGGACACATGGGCAGGCAGAGGGGCAAGGTGGGTCTGTGTTTCTCACCATTGCGCAGGAATCCGGCTGCCCTGTCCTTGATCTCAGGGCTCAGCTGCCTCGTCTTCTCCAGGTACTGCAGCACGTAGACAATGGGGGCAAACAGCACCATGTTCTGCTCCCCACAGCCATGGGGCAGCTGCACCAGGTGGTCCAGGTTCTGCAGTGCCATCCCCATGAGGTCACCTACACAAGGGTGTAAGAAACAAAGAAAGTCTGAGTATGATTTGAGGTGTCTTTTCAGCCAGGCAGCGGATAATAGTGTTTTATCTCAGCAGGGGGAAAGCAATTGAGAAAGGAGGAAGGAGGAGTAGACAACTGAGTGCAAGATGGAGAGTGGTGTCTGTTTTCCTTATTTCCACCTTGGCATTATGACTACACTATGGAGTCCCTGGAGAACTTCCACTTATCAGCTTTTGCATTCTGAAGAGTTCCAGCTGTAACAAATACTGTTTGTAAAAGGCTGTGAGCAGAGCTGCACCTGCTTAGCCTGTGTCATATAGACAAGCAAATATAACAGCTCTCAGGGAAAGGTTGAAATGCTCCTGGTCTTTAACCAGGCCTGTTCTACCTAGCCATATGTCAAGCATCAAAATGTGAGGAAGCCAGCGGGGGTGCTAGTCAGGTGGTGTGAAGGTGTCCATATGTCCTGCAGCCAGTCAGAAAAGCCTTGTGTTGTTTCCTCTGTCGGGGTTCTGTTGCACAATATTCATGCCTACTTATGCCAGGCCTGGCTTCATACCAGTTCTGGCCTGCAATACAAATAGCTGTATTTAATGGTAGGTATGGCCAGTCCCAGTACCCTCTCCAAAGTGTTCTTTTGCAATTCTGTAATGCTGAGAAAGATTTCTTCTCTCAAGAACCTTCACTGTAACAGTGAAACTGAACAGGGAGGCAAGATGGTTTTGAGCTTTACTGTTTGTATCTAGACAGAAATAGCCAAGGTCCTAGAGTCTCTGCTCCAAGGTCCTAGCTAGAAAAAGAAGGATCCTTCTCCTCTGCAGATTACTCTTCCCATGAAAGCCAAAAATCAGAAGGCCAGGTGTTTGCAGAGAATAGAAACACAGCATTCTCTCTTTTGGGCAGTTTCATGCCAAGTGGATCCTTTGACACAAAGTTAAGCCTTTCTCTTTGGTACTAGCAGTCTGTGAGCCCATGGTAGAAGCCACTTACCTGCGATGGAAATAGAAGCCCTGGCAGATCCCTTTACTACATTGTCAGGGAGGCGAAGGGACACGGGTTCTTCAGCCATGTTTCCTGGTAACAGTAGGGTAAAAGGTATAGCATGAATAGCCAAGCCAACAGCTTCTAACTGGAGGGACAGGACTGGCCCAGGTAAAGGGGACACTGCCTACATCCCACTCACACTGACTGTCCTGGTCATTGCACCAAGGTGCACTGCCTGGAAACTTTTCAGATTAGGCAACACATGAGAACAGCTGGTGGGGCCGAGGGCCCACCAAGCTTCACTTCAGCTCAATTCACTACAATTCACAAGGCTCACAAGAATCACAGCTGGACATCCCTCAGCTGGGCAACCTCCAATGCTGCAGGGACAGGGTGGGAGGGTTGGAGCAGCTCTCACTGGTGACTACCAAGGCCCAGGAACATCCAAGGGTTGCAGTGTGGGAAGGAGACTGTAGAGCAGGATTTTGCCACTGATACTCAGCAGCAAATTCAGTAGGACAGCACATGTGGGAGTAATATTTCTAATTTGTTCGTGTCTAATAGGAAGTGGAATTTCCTATATGAAAAATCATTTCAAAACATTCTTTCATCAGACGTCCCACAGTTTAGTTCTACTCTCGGGTGTAGCTATTTCAGGCTGCAGAACCCATTCAGGCTGTGCACATACCTCGTCTCTGGCACATACCTCCTCTTGGGCACAGAAGGGAGCTGTAGGACTTCTCCACTAACACACCCTCTGGCTGCCAGGGCACAAACATTATCATGGGACAGGAGAAACAAAAATACACATAAAAGTCCCAAATGACAGCAACAGTTCAGAGCAAGTTCAAGTCTGAATTCAGAGGTCAGGGACTCCACCCTCCTCATTTTTGGCGGGTCTGCCTGCTTCACTGCTCAAAGGATCAAGAGTAAGCCCGAGGGACAGGGCTCTCTGGCCAGTGAGCACATACAAAAGCTCAGGTACAGCATGAAAAGCAGGGAAAGGTACAGGGAGAAACACAGACGTGGGAACGCAGCTCAAGAAAGTGTACTGCAAGAACAGGCTTGGCTAGGTCCCAGGAGAAACAAAGTGAACTAAGCCACAGCTCTGGTATGCAATTGCTGGCCAAAATTTGAGGTGATAAAACCATTTAGCCCAGCTCAGTCTGCCTTCCCCGCAGGGCAGGGACATCATAGAGAGAACTAAGCCTGTTTTTGTACTGACCTGGACCAGCAAGTGTTTGGTCAGTGTGTGCCTTCCCCTCACGGCAGCTGGCAAGGGCTTCCTGCCCCCACACCGTGACGTGGTGTCCAGTACGTCTGTCCTCACTGTGATATTCAGGGTCCCTAGCAAATAAATTCAACAGAGGCCTTTTCTTATACCAAATGGAGTAAACTTGCTTGAACCAATAGTGGCCTGAGATGCTTTGGCTTGCTGGTGCTGGTCATGGTCTCGGTGGTCTGGCCAGTAAAGGTGAGCCAGCCAGTGCTGACAGCTTGTTCAGACACCCTGAGCATGAGGGAACTCGGTACTTCCTCACCAGCAGTGACTTCATTGCACTGCAATATGACTGGAACAACAGAGGGTCCAGCAACCCTTGGACCCCAGCACACCCTTCCCGCTGCACATGAAGCACAGGACCAGCAATACACAGTTCCCCCACCCACACCCATGCAGCCTCTTCCTGCCCAGCTGGTCCCACCCCCCTCTCTTCAGGAGTTCCTGCCCTCTCTGGTGAGTCTGTTTAATAGGAGAGAAAGAAAGCAAACGTGATGGATTGCATGTTTGAACCATTAAGGTCAAACTTCAGGATTCAGAGAAATCATGGCTCTGCCAGCATCTCTGGACCTCCCACTCTCTTTCACTTCAGTTTTAGGGTTCCCCATCACGAGTCCCTTTTTGCTGCCATACCCAGCTGGACTGCTGTCACATTCCACATGAAGGTCTTGGACTCCTCTGCACACAGACACTCCTTGTCCCTGCAAGTCTGACATGGCTCCACCTGGAAGTCTGAGGATTTAGCCAGGGTCACATGGATCTAAGGGAATGACAGATGGAGATGAGTGACTGGGCTACTCAGGTGAGATGGCTTGGCACAATGAGCTCTAAAACTGGAGGGCACGGTAGGCCTGTCCCACACAGTGTTAGCTGTGGCACAGGCACACACCTGTATGCACTGCTGCAGGTAGCTGAAGACAGTGGCTTTCATCAGGAAGGTCTCTCCAAGGATGACAGAATATGGCAGTGTCATGTCCACAAAGAAGGGCTGAACTGTTCTGAGGCTCGTGGTCGGGGCAAGGCCAAACCCCCTCCCAGCCAGGCAGAACATCTTGACTTTCCACTCTGCAGCAGCAGCAGGCGCTGTGACCGAGACATTCCTGCTGCCATTGGAGCTGAGAGGAAAAGAGAACTTGCATGAAGAGATTCATCTTCTAGTGGAGAGGGAAGGAGATGCAATGAGGAGCGCTCATGGCCCTGCTGAGGGAGGTGACACAGGTCCTCACACTTGGATCAGTCTCTGCTGTATTACCAATGACTTTTGCTCAAGTGGCTCACAGCACGGCAGCTCCCAGCAATTTCTTCCCTAGAGCCATAAACCCTCTTTAAATGCCATCAGTAATGGCTTTATGTCCTTCTCCTGAGCAAGTCACTGCCCTAGCATTTCAGCTCTGTACACTTGTGGTGGTTTGGTCTGGAAGTGTACCACTGTTCCTTAAATCTGTGTACACTTCAGTTCTGCACCTCAAAGTCTACTACTTTGACACACTACAAATGCAGGGAAGAGCCACAAAATTCACAGGCAGAAGTCTCTTTACACCTCTTTTGCACAAATTCAAGTCAGCCAAGTCTCTATAACAAAGGGTCATCCTTCTGTCCATTTGTAAAGTCAGGAATCACTTACCCAACAGAGTACACATTCCAGATCCAAGTTTCAGGGAGATAGTGGTGAAATCTTCTGTGAGTTGTAAGGTGGGGTTGTTCCTCAGTGATTCTTTGGTCTTCTGTAGAAGGCACCCCTGAAAGAAAGAATAAGGAGTCCCACCAGTGTGGGAGAGGTGAACCTTGCCAACCACAGACAGCCTAGTAGTGGGGCTGGAGGCAAAGCAAGCAGTAAGAGACATATGAGAAGGGGAAAGCACAAGGGAGTGGACTGATTTCATGGGAGAGATTAAAAATTAAGGTAAAAGAGAGTGGTATCAGCAGAAGCAGCTTGCAGTGAGCTGATTGCAAGGTTTCCAAGACTTGGTTAGACAAAGCCCCTTCCTCTTAAGCAACAGAGTTGTTGCTTAAGAGACTAAGGACCTTCAGAGAGCTGTTTTAACCAACACTTCTTTAATTCTGTGAGTAATAGTACTGTTTTGTACTGTGAGTACAAAGCTCACATTCCACTGCAAGCAATGGTTGAAATACAGGCAGGCACGTGAGCCAGCTTAGTATGGTTTTCAAATGCAAGCTGGGACACAGAGGAAGAACATGACTATCTCTGTGGCCACAAGTGGGGACAGAAGCTTGGTCTCAGTACAGCCTGGGGAATGGGAATAAGCACCAGGAAACAGATCCTGGCACCCTCTTGGGTTTGTCTGTGAGGAAAGGGTGTGCCATCCTTTAATGTCAGGGAACATCCAGGTAGTGACATTCTTCAGAGCCATTATTATAGGGACTGGGTCACTCCTACGTAGTCTGGGCATCTAGACTGTGGCAGCAGCACCTGATACTCCTAAGAGAGACAATATCCACCACCAGCAAACCCCAAAGATCAGAGGCCTCTGCCACCTGATGTGATCTCTTGTCCCAGGTGGGCTCAAAGTGCATCTCACCCATGATTGGCTTCCTATCCGCCCGACGAGAGCACTGAGAGGGCTTCTTGATTACAAGGTTTGAGAAGATTTTCAGTCCCATGTTCTATTAGGAAAAGAAGGAAGGCATGGAATGCAGAAAGGCATCTGTGAGTGGGAAAGATTCACTGCTGCTCTCCAAAATTACTCTGAAAACCATTGGGATCAGGAACACTCATTGCTCTCAGTGCCCAGGCAGCCCAGAGCAGCACTGGCCCGTGCTGAGGGAGGCATGGAGGAGATCTGCCCTCAGGACACCAAGAGGTCTGCCTGCCGAAACCAGTGGCAAAGAGCAGGCTAACAACTAAGGAATGCCAATAATCCATGGTCTAATGCTTGGGATCACTCCCTGTCTCTCTTTTCTCTGATACTGTAGACAAAAAATACACAGCCCAGGACCTTATTCCTTATTCCCATTCAAGTCCAAAAAAACAGAGTTTGATGGTCCAGGATTTCATCACCTTGCTTTGTGTATGTGTGGAGGAAAATACAGGTATTCCTACTCATAATGGGATTGTACATCTTTTGATACAACATAGTTCAGTTGGGGCAGACAGCAGAGTCTGTCTGGAGGAGCCAAGGCCTTCTCAGACTGCTTGGGGAGAAAATATCTGTGATGCTCATAATTGCAACAGATCTGGGAAACATCATGAGATGATTACCCGGAAGAGGTTAAAGATGTCAGGCTGAAAGGAATTCTGTGGCCTCCCTCGTAGCAGAGATGATGTGGACTGGGGCTGCACACAGCGATCTGAGTGTTCTTCCACTTGGGCAGGGTATCCACGTTGGTAGGCAGCAGGGAACAAACCATAGATCTAGGGAAACTCACAGGCAGAGAAGGGATGGGCAAGGAGCAGATACCTCCAGATGCTTCACTCCACCCTCCACGAGCATGCACATCAGTTCCTGTCCTTCTCCCTAGGCAGGCCCTGCTTTCTCCTTCACACACAGGTCTCCTCATTCATTGGCCTCCAGCTCCCCTTGCCACAGCCCCTGCCTATCTCACCAGCTCACCCATCACTCCCGAGGTTTTGCCTTGCACAGACACTCACCGTTCGGCTGGTCAGCTCACGGTCTGGTCTGGTGAAGAACATGTTTTCATCCACTGCCTGGACTGCACAGAGGGAGCCGGGCGCTGTCTGCAGCAGGAGCTGCACCGCTGACCCTGCCTGGGCTTCTTTGTCTGGGAATCCTACCTTGACCTTGAGCAACAGGCCAGGAAAGGAATATGAAAAAGGAAGAGGTGTGAGGAGGCTGACAAACAGATGGCACAGATGGAAAGAGGGATACAAGCTGGAGTCTCCCCTGCTCAGCCACTGCTATGAACAGAAGTCCCTGCTGAAACTTTCCTGGTGCCTGGGCACTGTGCCACAGATATTGTTTTCATTTCTTCTGCCCAGATCTCTCTTGGAAAGATCTGAGGGTCTCCTTCCCTCAGGCCTCCTGATTCCTGCTTGTCAGCTCTCCCCCAGCCACAGAGGTGAGTCCCACCTGGTTTTGGAAGCACAAGGCAACATCGAAACGGATGCTGTCAGCTGTGACCCCTCCGCTGGGGAAGATGGCATACACCACTAAGGAAGGCGATGGGGACAAGTCAGCAGTGAAGGTCAAAGGGATGGAGAACGAGCCCTTCAACACTGGGGAAGGAAAGGAAAAGTGTTTTCATCATAGGCCCACCGAGACCTCCTCCTGCCCTTCCTTTTGGGCTATATAATCCCACAATGTCAAACCAACTCCTGCTGCTGCACTGTCTACCCTCTCCCTCCATTCTCTGGCCCTATGTACTCCATCTTCCCCTACGTCCTCCCAGTCTCTCTTCCCATCACTGTTTCATTCTGTATTTTTTCCCTCTTCCAGCTGACACAATTGCTTCCTCAGCCTCCCTCTGTCCTGTTTGCTGACTGCTCCAGACCAATAGATGGAGAGAATTTGGGAGAAACTCCAGCAACTCTCATGTCCACCCTAGAAACCAACAGGATGCAACTGTTTCCTCTACTCTGTCATGACTTACTGTTCAGTTTCCCAATCTGGATATTCCTTTGGCCTCTGACAGCAATTCCAGACTTGCCAGTGACCTGCAGGAGGAGGGACATGGGATAAGCAGACTCCTGTTTGCCACCAGAGTGCATCCACACTTACCTATGTGCATCTTGCTCTCAAAAGCAAAATAAAACCCTCAAAATTAACAGTGGGCTCAGTCCAACCCCAGACTTCAGGAGACTTGCAGACATCACAGTTGGGAGGAGAAGTTTTAACACTGGAGACTCTGGTCTAGGATGTTCAGTAAGGACAATGGATGGGTGGTGGGTTTACTGCAGATTAGTGAGTGATAACTAAAGTGTTTCTCATCTAGTAGGCTGGCCTCCAGACCAAACCAAAATCCACTTCCACTGAGCAGCTTGTTGATAACCAGAGTGAAAAAGGGATATCCAATCCAGTTTTAAAGGGAGAAGACACTTCCAGCAGCAGCCTTGGCAGAGGCTAAGGGGGTGATGGGCTACAAAGACGGAAACCTTCTCCCATCCATGGAGGTGACCGGAGCCCCAGCACCAGGATCACGGTGTGGCCAGGCTGAGCCCTACTGGGTGTAGCATTCACCCAGTTCCCTGAGAACCAAGTTTAGCTGTCATGCCTCCAGGAATGACCTAAATCATATCCTCAACTTTTCACTGGGGTCTGGTCCTGTCAGTGCAGCCTTTCCCCCCAGGTTATCTACTGCCCTTACTCACATAATATGCAAAACTTATATGGCTGGTGTCTTCTCCCAGGTCATCCCTGCTGAGTGTGAAGGTCACCTGGACATTCTGCTTCAGCCCACAAGGCAGTGTTTCTGTGGGTGGGTGTATGTCCAGGAAGCTCTTGGTTGTGACATGGAAGGGCTGCAGGTAATGGTAAGCGTTCGTGTAACTCAAGTCAGTCCTTCGAGGAGTGCGCAGGAGCTCCTCCAGTGTGAACGTCCCCTGAAAGGGCACCAGAGACACACAGAAATGAAGAGTTTCATCCTTTGTTAGGCTGTCATCAGCTTGGTTTGAGAAAGGCTGTTGGCTTGGTACCCTCCAGCTGGCTCTGCACAGAGCTATGTGGTGAGCCCTGGCCTGAGCTGGCAGGAGGGCTGCAGGGCAGGAGAGGGGAGCACAGGTAGAGCTCAAGGATTCTCACTTTCCCATATGCAGCGGTGGTGTTTACCTCCAAAGAGACTGTTGATCTGTTCCAGGCAGTTGTGTCGAGGTTGAACGATGCTATTCCACTGTCATCTGTGATGTATGTTTTGATAAACCGACGCCTCATGAACCTTATCACAAGGTAAACTTTCCTGTTTTTCATACCCGTTCCATAGTGATCCTGAACCTTAATCTAGTGACAACAAGGTAAGGCAGGAAAGCCAAAGTCAGATATTTCTTCCAGTGTCATACCCAAAACCTTCCTTTCTGGCAAACATAGACCTTCCTGTGTAGGTCACCTACAGACTTCAGTCTGGCCCCAAGAAGACAGGAGAATTGTACAACTCCCCCAACTCTAAAGTGAAGCTGAGCATGGTTAAAATCTGTCTGCTCCGAAAGGTGTGTGTGATTAGAACACGAAGAATTTCTCTCCCAGCCATCAGCTGAGGCATCCTTGCATCCCAGCATCCCTGCGGAGACACCGCTCATTGCTCTCAGCAGATGCTGGAGGTGTAAACACAACAATCTGGAATCTGGAATGCAGCAACTGTAGCCACACTGTCAAGCAGTGTGACACAGTGCAAGGTAAAGTGTCTGAGGAGCAGGAAATGCTTTGGGTCAGCTAGATTTACTAGATGCTATATTCCTTGGCAAATGTCAGGGAGTGAAAAAGCAAGGGAAGAAAATCACCTTCCCCCTGTACGGTACTCCAGGGATGTAATATTCATTGGGTGTCTCAAATACTGCCCTTGCAGCTGTCCTGGAGATGAGGATTTGGCTGGAGGTGTTGATCTGCACCCCTGTTGGAATGCAGAGTGCAAGGGAAGCAGGATCAGTACCAGAGGTGACTACTGCACTCTAGTTTAATCTCACTTTGTCATTCCCAACCCCTTTTAGCAGAATGTCTGAAACTTCCTTCCCAACACCAGCATGCTTCAAGGTTTGGAGGCTGCTCCTGTGGCAGCTCCTTCTTTAGTCAAGCTGTCTGCAAGCCTCTTTTTAATCTCATGGACCCAAAACGACTCATCCAGCTCCCAGCCACTCCTCATCCTCTTGCTGCTGACAGAGTAGCTCTCCGTGCCCTGTGATGATCCCAGCAGCAGGGAGGAGGAGAGGGAGAAGTGTGCCTTCTCTAATCCTCAAACCCCCAGAACGGTTCCTCTTGCCCCTGTACCTTCCCTGCTGAGCCCCTGGGTACCTGTGCCCATCTCCAGGAGAGAGGCTTCTGCATAAAGTTTGTTGTCTTTCTCACTGGGAGTCAGATTGAAGACTGATGTGCTGACAGAAGGGGTGAAACACCCATTGCTCGCTGTCTGCAATAGGGAGTGACAGGTATTACTTGGGGCTGGGGGGAAGGGAAGGGGTCAGAACTACAAGGGATTCATCATTCTGTCGTAACTATCAACTACAACATATAGTAATGCAGAACTCATAAAACACTGGAACATGTTCCCCAGGGAGGTGGTGGATACACCATCCCCAGAAACATTCAAGGTCAGACTGGACAGGGGTCTGAGCAGTACATTCTGTTCACCAGGCCCTTGACACTTGGTCCTGTGTGGTGCTTCTTTACTGCCCATATACCTTCCAGGATTTTACTCACGGGACCACTGTATTTCCTACAGATGTCCTTGCTGGCATTCTGGGGCCACCTCCTTGCTTTCTGGCACAGAGTCACACGCACGGTCCCTCGCACTGCTTTCCCATAGCTGTACCTGCAGGGAGAACACCAGAGGAGCTTCTGGGCACAGGACCTCTGTGCTTTGTCCAGCATATTGTTCACCACAGGGCCTTTTGTGATGAAGGTCTTACTGCTGCTGGCAAGCAGGCAGGCACAAATTAAAATATAGCACTTTGAGTTCTTTGGGAGTGCAATAGCATGGTCTGGCATCCAACAGATGCAGAAACAAAGCACGGACAGGAACAGAGCCACGCTCTCTGGAGCTCTCCCACTTCTGGGCACCTGCTGCTCTGGAAGTGCAGGCAGACACAGAGAGTGGAACTGATATATCCACTCAGTAAAGATATTAGTTTGGGAGGAAAGCGGCAGAAACATGTGTCCCTGCAGACAGCAACAGCAAATTGCAGTAATGGAGCCATAGAGTGACCTCAGACTTGCCTCACTGTGGGCTTATCTCATGATCAGGGCTCTTGTTTCCATCATCAGACCTGCTCTGCTGATTTAGACGTTTAGGTATTTCCTCTGCCTGCTTTAACTCCTCTCTGACTTGCCCTTTGGAGCAATGCTCCTGACAGTATCAGTAAAAAGATGACATCTGTGACCCACCCTGGCGATGCAGAGTGGTGTACTATTTACTGCTACAGCCTCACATGACCTAATTGTAACTGTCCCAATTAATGAGAAATTATGTCAGTGGCAAAAGAGACACCAAAATCTCCAGAGAATTCAGCCCCAAATACAAATGAGCTCACCTGCTTTTGAGCTCATTGTCCTCCCTTCTTTGTGTTTATACTGTCAGAGGCCCTGCCCTCCTTCCCACCCTCATTTGCTCATTTTTTGCTGATAACCACATAACTAGAGAAATCTATCTACTGCTTCTAAGAAGATAGTACGTTCAGTAGCATGTAAGTGAGAAGGAAAGGCATAAACTCCTAAAGAAATGCCAGCTCCTGCTCCTTTACCTCAGCAGACCTGTCCCATATCTAGTGGTTTTTCCCACATAGATTTTTCAATGCTGGACAGACACAGCTTCCAGAGGAGGGTGTCTCTTGCCTAGGACAAGTCCCCCTGTAGCTGGATGTTCTCTCTCATGTGTGGCTCATGTAATTCTTCCCCAAGGAAGAACCCATCAGTTTGACTCTTGAACTATTTCGGATTCTTCTAAAGGAACGGCCCTGTTTGACCCTTCTTGAGCCACCTCTCTTTGATGGATTGAAAAGATAGGAGACATATGGAAGGAGAGACACAGTTTTGATGGAATCTTTCCTTTTGCCTGAACATTCTCCTTACCTGCCACATACTTGCAGTGGGAAGGTTTTATCTGAAGCATAAATCTGAGCTGGTCCCTCAAAGAAAACATCAAACTTTTGCAACACTGGAACAAAAACCTCAGAGTTACTCCATCAAGGGCAAAAGACTACCTGGACACAGGATCACAACAGACAAGAGTGTGTTCCCATGAAGGAACATGTTAATCAGGTAAAAGCAAGTATTAATTAAAGACAGGGAAACCAAAGAAAGAATCCCCCTTTTTTTCCCCCCAACAGTCTTGCGGAGGTCTTTAGAGTATTTTCACTCTGTGCCAGAAGATACCTTCTCCAGGAATCTCCAGCACAATCTCCCTTGTGTTCATTTCTGATATTACCCATAGATTTGTGCTCAGCCATAGCTCTCAGGCAGTAAACCCTATTTTACAATATTTGGCTTTACATCGTTATACAGACAGGCAAGCAACAAACAAGCAACTTTTTTCATCCCTTTCCTCATTCTCCTTACCACGTTCCTCCACCTTAAAGGTACTGGACTGGACTGAGCTGGACTTAAAGGACTGGGCACTGATGGTGTAAGTCCCGAGGGAGAGTTCATCAGCTAACTGGAAAGAGAGATCTGCAATGCCCTGTTTTGGTCTCACATCCAGCCACTGGCCAATGCGGTTTTGGTTTGGATCCTGCAGTGCAAGGGAAGGAAAGTTATCAGCAGTGCCTGCTATTCTCTACCCAGAGCCCACTGGATTCAAAGGCATTTCAGAGATTTCAGAGGCTTTCACCAGTTCCTGCCCAGATGGTGATGCTGGAGCACCAAAAGAGGTGAACCCAACCCACTCAGGTTTACTCTGCTCTGTACAGCCTCGGAAAAAGAAGATATGGAAAGCGCTGACATTTAGACACTCCAGTCTCCAGTAAAGATGAATTGCAAAAATTAGCTAAAGCCTGGCTGGCATTCTTGAATGTAAACATGGATGAAGTCGAACCATTTGTATTCTCAATGCTTGTTAACAAGAAGCATTTGGACAGAGAATGTGCATGAATAGAGCCTAAGAAAAGTAACTTGAACCAGTAAGACAGCATCCTAGGTACTATCCATACTGAAATACCTTTCTTCATAACATCTGAGGAGTCTGGAACACCCACCTGGATTTCCACCATGGAGTACTGCAAAGCAAACAGACAGCACTGTCAAAAACTGGCATGACATAGAAACATGCATAAAAACTTTTCTTACTCACCCAGCCCCTGTACTGTGACAAGCATAATGATACAAGAAGCTTGATCCTACTGAAAGCTTGACAATTGCTTTGAAATAGTAATAATAAAAATCTATGCTATTCTTTACATCTGCTTTTTGATCCCTGAATATTTAAGATGCATTTTGATAGGTATTCTACAACCATGAAAGCTAGAATTTGCTATAATAAAATGGGGAAGAGTAGGAAGACTCTCAAATACCATCATCCCAATTTCACAAGTACTAAATGGCCTCAGTTTTGTAACCTATATCCCAATAATTAGCAAAACTGCATCACCTATAGAAAGAAGATTCCCCACATCTTCCTTTAAAATCATTGTTGTAGGAGGTAAGGCTGGGAGTTATGAATTAATGCTGACTGCAACAGTAACAAGAAGAGACAAGGGAAGACACACTTCAGCCCTGCTAGGCCCATTAATTCTCTGTTTGTTCTTTTATCACTGAATCTGTCATCCCGGAGACAACACTGGTGAGGAACCCATAATTTGGGAGCACAAAGCATAAGGAGGCAGGAGCACGGCTTGCCAGAGTAACCAGACTGTAAACATGCAATTGACATGTAATCCACATTCATTATTCTAAGCTTTCATAGAAGTTATCAGAGGCAACTCTGTTTTCAGTGAAATGAAAAAAAGAGTGCAGGTTAACGTGCGGGTGAACAGCATCCATATTAACTTCAACTCATCTAATTTACAAGCTAGATATTATAGCTTTAATGCTGCAGTGCACACAAGCTTTTATAATAGCTTTGGCTAAACATGATGTCTTTGAATTTTCATCACAGCATAATTAACAGTTATAATGTTAATTTGTTTATACTCACACATAGACATCAAGTATTTACAGTCAAATACGTACATGAACTGTTGTGGTGGGTGAACCAACTGTAGGCATGGAAGCAAATGTATTGTTTATATTTCAGTATCTTATTAATATAAGATATATGCCTTTCCTTTGAGGAGAAGAAAGGAATATTTGATGCTAGGGCCTCACCAATAGCCCAAACAAGAGAAAATGAGGTCAGCAATAAAGAAGCCAGAAGGATCTCTCCCTTTATTTTAGTCTAGAAGGATTTGATCCAACTCCCCTAAGGCATGCCCTTCAGTATTTAATTGTCATGGCGTGAATTTCTGTCGGCTCTCCTTAAACTGCTTGAGGACTGAGGAGTGAAATAGCAGTAGCTGCTGGCTGCAGATATTATTGCTTACTGGAGAATGGCACTGGCTTTGCAGTTTCCTGGCTACCACTTATGCAAGTCTCTGGCAACTTCTCACTCCCTTGACATGGGGACAATGAGCTGCTGCCAGCAGCAAGTCAGTAAAATTTGGTTATACTGTTTTTCTCTTTTTCTTATGACCACTTCCTGTGTCTCCTTCCCCATATGAATTAATTTTTCTTAAAATTTTGCAGCTTGCTTCAGGCTCTCCTGCCACCCTCAGGTGCCATACACTGCACAAACCCCTGAGCTTTCCAGGGCTGCAGGAGGGGATGTCCAAGTCCAGCAAGGTCTGTAGACAATTTTGTCCGATAATTATGCCCATGGCCAGCAATCCACAGACTGGTCCCCAGAAGCCCTGCCTGCCTTTTTGGCAAGGGCAGGTGCACTAATTCAGCTAGCTGGGAATGCTGGCACACTCCCCAAATACCATCCAACCCTCCCATCAACCAGCAGCCATCCTATGAGAGCAACAGCAGAGCCATCAGCCAACAGGAATTGTTGTTCAAATTTGGTTTACTCGAGGATCATCATTGGCCACCCCGGGTACTGGGATTGTGCCAGCCTCCCTGGCATGGGGCTGGTAGAGGAAGCAGAACCATCTGAAGCCTGGAGACTTCCTTGCCTCCACTTAGACAGGCATTACCTTGCTGTTAACGGGAACGAAATCTTCAGTCAATGTCACAATCCTGAATTTCACTGGAGGGAAAAAATGGAGTAAAGCACATTACAGACAGAGTGTATTTGGGAACAGACTGACCCCGCACTTGTCTCACTCCAGAATCACAGCTCCACACCCAGCCCTAGTGGCAGCCCCATGCCTGCCCTGCAGCCCCTCTTACCCTTGGCTCAGCCCTGCTCAACTCTGCTTGCCCCAAACACGTGGCAGCAGCACAGCTGCTTCACAGTTTAGGGGTTTTCCCATGGGATGCACCCGGCGTTACCCTTACATTTCCTTGTCTGCAGTGTAGGCAGACCAGTCCTACCTGGCCCTGGCCAAGAAGACCATGTTCAGGTCCACTGTCTTTTCCAAGCCAGCTCTGCTCCTAGAGCATGTGAGACTCCCCTCCCAGTCCCCTCCTGCTGCTAAAGCACGAGTCATGGATACCTCACTGCAGAAGGCAGCATTCCCCCTCTGTCCCCAAGCAGGCCACATAGCACAAAGCACTCAGCACTCCCCTCACAGAAAATTGGGAAAAAAGCCTGGGAGGGTCAAGGCAGGGCCACTGTCGGGGTGCTCCATGTGTTGCTCACCTGTCTGTCCTGGATTATAGATGGGTTTATCCATCTGAATGAAGGTGCCTGTTCCAGCCCTGCGGATCAGGACCTTTTTCTCTTCACTGGCACTGAAGTAGTGGCCATTGGAGATGCGCAGGTGCACAGTGGCCACCTCCTGGCTGCCTGCAGGTCGGGGCACCTAGGACACAGAAGAGGAGAGCCACTAGGTTAGCAGGCACCAGAGCGGTGCTCTTCTCGCTTCAACTGCACTGCCAGGCCAGGCTCTTTGCCATCGTACTCTGTAGGCCAGCGCGGGGTGTCCCCTCCGTGGCAGAAGGCTACGTCTGTGGAAGCACAGGGAACAATGCTTAGCAGTTGGGATAGACCTTGGGCAAGAGAAAAAGGGAGTCTGCTCTGACACAGAAATTTTGTTTACTCCTTCATGGGACCACTGTTGGAATCTGCATGCAGCAAGATGGAGAAGACTTCACGCAAGGGAACAAAAGGTCAGTGGTGATGAGAAATCTGTTTCCTAGAATGTGTGGGTCGCAGAGACTGACATCCCCTCTCAATATCAGTGCAAACTAAGAAAATAAGGATCACAAGTTTGGCAAATCAGAAAGATTTGTGCTGAGCTTGTGTGTACACCCTTCCATGTCTTTTCTAGTCCTCCAGCACATCTTCAAGCCCTGAAAGAAAAGCTTGGAAGGAAGCAGACATGAGGGAAGCTGTCTGAGATGAGAGGCCTGATTCTTTCTGCATCACAGACTCACAAACAACACGCTGTGACAGTGCATCCTCCTAGGGGAGAGAATGAACTGCACAACTGCCATTGGGGTGCTTCTAAGCTATCCATTCTCCTCAGACCTTTGGTGCCTGGTCAGGCAGCCTCTCCTCAGTGTGCCACCAGGATATCCCCCAGGAAGAGTACCATGTGCACAGACAAAGACAAGGAACAAAGACACCGGGCTGCCACTGAGTGCTGATTTTGCATTCACTCTTTCCCACACCCTCTTATCTTCTGTCTTCCTCATTCTCTATTTCTCTTCTATTTGGTGAGAGGCAAACAAGCACGCTGGGAGCTGCCAGCTAGGGGTCCTTGCCCAGAACGATTCTGACCTGAAATCTGGTGCATTCGAAGATCCAGTTGTTCCGGACAACCTTGCGGTAGAGGCTGAGGTTGCCAGATGGGTGCACAAGAGTTAAGGCCACACGAATAGGCTTTTCAACCCCACGGAGGTCCAAGCATGCCCTCTGGGATGAGGGGTATGGCAGGGCAGCTGGAATGATGATCAGGTACCTCCTGCAGTGGGGAAACAAGATATCATCACATCCTGGAGCTGTCTCGCCGACTCTTGGCACTAAAAGGCTGGCCTGAGGAAACAGGAGAGTTTGCCAGCTCTCTGAGGCTAGGAGCTGCTGCTCTGCTGGAGTGACTGGGACAGATAGCCAGAGTGTGAACCTTGCACAGGGGTGATTGAAGGTATAGAGTTCATTTCAGATGAATACAAGGGGAATACTTTCAGGTGACAGAACAGAATTTGCCCTTCTTGCTTTGACATGGCTTCTCAACTACCTTGACAGCAGATTGGTTCCTGCTTATCCATCCACTACCTTGAAGTCCTTTTCATTTGCCCTTCATTTTATCCTACACCCTTCCCTTCATCCCACCTCATCCTGCAGTCCCTCACTCTTCTTGTTCCCACCACCAGTGTTCACCTACTGCAGTGATATCCGTGAGAGAGGTTCCCACCTTCAGGAGGGCCCTGTGTCCACAACAAGCCTCTGGACCCCATCCCATGTCTAGCCCTTCCAGGAGGTGACTCACAGGGTCCCACACTCTCTCTCTGCTATCTTGGCCCCTCCCTCAGCATTCACAACTATCAATCAGTAGATTTTTAAATGGCACTTACGGTTGTGCCACTATCCCCAGGGTGTACAGCAGGCAGCTCAGGAGGAAGGGAGTCCACATTTTCATGGGAGAACCCCAAAGGGGTAGGTCCCTCTGGAGGGCTGGTCAGGAGAGAAAGTAGGGTACTGCTTCTCTCCTTTTAAAGTCTCCAGGACGCCTGCTGTTGTTGCTGTTTCTCCCGGGAAGCAGACATGAAGCCCCAAGGTTTCCTTCCCTCCACCTCATTCCTGCATTTATACTGCTATAGGCACAGGGCTGTACCATCCAGGATGTTCCCCAGCCAATCCAAGTCCTTTTGGACTCCAGCCTCACTGCTCTCCTACTCCCCTGTGGATGGACCAGCATCATTCAGACAAATGTGCCTTGTATTTTGCTAACCAGCAGCCCGTTTCCTGTTCACTGCACTGCCCCTGCTCCCTGGGCCAGTTGCAGCCCAAGTCCCATTGTTTTGCCTCCAGCTGGATTGTCCCATGACCCCTTGGCATGTGCACCCAGCCGGAGCTCACTGTGAACTCTTGTGGTCATACTGTCCCCAGGCTTTCTGAGTCTGTAGCACCCAAGGCAGGTCTCAGTCCTGAAATGGAAACCAGGCTTTGAACAAATCAGTATATTTGCATAGTTCTCTGCTCCTTCGCAGAGGAGGAAAGCACAGGGAGCAAGCAGAGCTGAAATCCTCACCTTGCCTCTGCCCTACAGGTATTTGAGTTTGAAGAGAAAACTGAACAGATGCAACTCACCCCAGCTGTATCACATTGCTCTGTGCTCCAGTTCAAGGCCAGCCTACTCACACCCTCACCAGTGGAGGAAATGAGGGTTGAGCATTGGGCAGGCAGGTCAAAATCTGCATGGCTGAAGTCCTACAAGGTCTTGTCTAGCTGCCAAAAGGTTGTGCTCGAGCTCTGGGTGATGGGAACATACCCTATCTCTTTTGGGACCTTCTTTCCACATGCTAATTTATACATGTTAGTTCACTGATTGTACTGAACTTCTCCCTGAGTATCTTAACATAATTGAAAAGAAAATCTGGTTCTTGAAACTACTTAGTCTCAAAATAAAGAAGTTCTTCTATTTTAGTATCAAGGTCATTTCATATCAAAATGTACCATTAACTTATCCTTCAGTACCAAACTGAGCTCTTAAACATGTAGGGCCTAGTAATATTTTCCTTTGCTTTAGTACAGACTGACCATAACAACAAAACCAGGTTTTGGGACTTTATTTTACCCATTTATGCACACACACGTAATGGGCAGATACAAATCTTCTCTCTCTTTTTCATCTCCCTGGGCTTTGTTCAGCTCAGAGCTGCTGGGGACAGCAGTTGGGAAAAATGCATAAATGCACCTGGACAAACAAATAAATGGGAACTGAAGCAAGAACGTGAATCACTCTCTGACACTAAGCTGCCCTTCATTTCTTTCTGTGGGTCTCAAAAAGTACAGGCAGTACCTGTTGAACAATCCCAGCTGACATTTGTTTGTTCACAGTAGATCCACAGCAGTTCCAGGGGACAGCCAGATCCCTCATAACAGCACAGGGGCTCACAATGGCAAAGGTGTTGAGCACCCTGGCTCCTATTGACTCCTGCAGCTGTTTTGTGAGAGCAGACATGCAAACACCTCTGGAATTTCTGGACTTGGCACTGACTGGAGAGCTACACCCTGAGCACTCAATCCAGTCTAACTCCCAGGCAGTGAAATAGAATTAAATAAATGTAGGCGCAACAAAGACAAAATGGTAGGCTTGGTGTGTGTGTGATTCAGTCCTGTCTCCATCTCCTACTACCAGCACAGTGACCAGTTGCTGGTGACCAGTTGCACTGGGGAAGTGAGCACCTCTCAGCAGGGTTCTGCACCTCCTAGGACTTGTGACAAGGCACACAGTACCTGGCTGCTGTCCCGTGCTAAGATCTTTCCCCAGCCCAGAGACCCACCCATCACCTGGCCCAGAGACAGGCAAGAGGCACATCCATCATGGATTTGTGTCCCTGGAGGCTGGCAGTCCTCAAGAAGTGAGCTGATCACCAGCTAAATGGAAGGATGCACACCAGCAAGCTCTAGCCTGAATCACCACAACCCCTAGATTTTGTGAAGGATAAAAATAATGACTGGGATGTTTAACATCTGCTGCTCTAAGTAGAGAAGGGGAAGTTTAGGCCAGAGAGAAATCAATGTGTTTTGTACAAAAGTGGTTTTTTCCCTGTCTTTAAATTCTCCTGGAAGACAGCCACCTCCTTCAAAATGTTCTCTAATAGCCAGGCATCACAGGTACTACCATTTAAATCTCAAAGAAAATTTTGAAGGACATAGAAGAGATGTAAAGAAAGTAGAATAGAAATTACAATGAATATTGTGTCAAAAATGACACTGTGTAATTTTTACACAGAGTGTGTGTACACATGTGCACAGGAGTAGCGAGGGGTTGTGTGTGACCTCCTTCTACAATAATGGGATCATGCATAAGCTACCCCTCATGGTGTCAGCAAGGGGTAGGTTGGATTCTTGTGCGTGTATAACCACCACAGAAGTTGTTTTCCCAATAAACCTCTGTTCTGGGGATTTTTCTCAGACCTGTGCTTTGCTAAGCTCTGCAAAACAGGTTATAAGAACATGGTGGCAGTGGCAGTGATAGGTAGAGTCCCGCCCTCTCTGCAAGACTCCAAGCTCAATCCAATGTACTAAGTACCAGCATCAGCTGCAGGCCTAACTGCCTCCAGTTCTGCTTTTTGATATCAGCAAGAACAGACTTTGCCAGAGGTAAAGGCAAGGGAGAGAGAAGACATTTGCAAAGAAAGCAGAAATATTTGCAAAGTGTTTTTTAAAAGTTTCAAAGAAAGTAATTAAAAATTCTGTTCTGCAGAGTTGAGACCTGCATTGCTTATGGACTGCTGAGGAAATTGAATAAAGAGAAAGCACCTGTTTAAACAAAGGTGTAAGAGGAGAAAGTGGCACTTGCAACATCAGCTCAGCCACTTCTGGTGCTGCACAAGGTACTGCTACCATCCAGCTGCTGTGCTAAGCTCATGCTTTCATTCTGGCCCTGTTAAAGTGCACATGAAGCACAGAGCAGGCTGTCAGCAGCCTGCCTTGCTGGCAGATCTCCTCGGTGTGTTAGCTCTTAACCAAAAGAACTTGAAATGCTCACATCTTTGTCTCACAGACAGGACTTGCTGAGTCCTCAGGATTATTCTGGACTGTCATAGTTAAAATTTAAACACACTTTCCAAATCCCTCCCTCTAAACCACCACAAATCCCAGCCTATAATCTCTATATCTGCAGGGTACAGAGAGCTTTCAAGGCTGCAACCAAATCCTGACCCTCAACCCTCACCTGTCTTCCAGACCTTCCACTCTTAAGCCTGCCTTTGCACTTAACCATCACACCCTTACAGCCAGCTCTAGGGAGGGTCTGTGGAGATCTACCAGTTTATACAGAGACATGTCACTGTCAACCTAAGAGATCTGTGATCACCAGCACTTGAATTGTGAGATTGGATTTTAAAAAACAGTGACAGGTGTTGAATTTTCACATACGCTTTGGCTGTTGAATTGCCTGTCCAGCTCCTTGGAATGTGGCAAAGACCCTGCTCACTTTTCTCGCTCATTAGCAGGGGTTTCAACCCCAAGGCACCACCCCTTCCTGACAAGTCACATTTGAATTGTCCTGTGCAAGATCCAGCTCCACAGCAGCTGCAGAAACTAAAATTACTCTCTTTCTGCTTTCTATGCCAGAAGGACAGAGCCAGTCTGTGAAATACACAGCAGGGTAGATTTACATCCACATAAAGTGCACCAGCAGCCAAGACCTACAGCTACATCTGTGTGCAGTAGAGGATGCTCAGTGGGATCAGTCTCCATGCAGGGCTAGGAGTCCTCACCCTATACTGGTGGCTGCACAACGCTGCTGGAGGAGAATCCAGTGCTGGAGGAAATGAATGCCAGTGACACAGCTCAGAGACAGAGTTGGCTTCTGCTCACTCCTCCCAGGTAAACGCTGTCACATAGTCCAAACACACACCACAGTACCCAGATTTGCGATTTGTATTTTATTTTCATTCTTTTTACAAGCAAGAAAATCCTTGGAATAAAACAATCAAAATTAATCAGACACCTCAAAAAATTCACCAGGTAATGGCTGTCAGGATGAGCAGCATAGGTTAGGCTGGACTTAGTCCTGAAATCCCAAGCCTGAGATGTGACCTTCCAGGTGACATATCTCATTACACCAGGAGCAATAATGCAGCAGCCCCACCGTACTAGGGCATCTTGCACAAGTGGGATCCCTGTGAGCTGAAGCAATGGACAGTAAGGAAGCAGTCCAAGTCCCTGTAGAAATGAGACCAGAAGAGACAGTAACCCAGAGAGCAAATAATATGACCCAAATTATTAACTTTGGGATGCTAACAGCTAGGGAGCACAGGCTGTCACTAAGGATGCTAAAGGAAAGGGTTTCTCTGCTTTGATCCAGTATCCTGGTTTTACTTCAGCCCCTCCCCAGAAAGAGAAACTTTCTGTACCCAAACACAATGAGCTAAAACTAGTACCATGAATTGTGCTTAGGGAGTTCCAGATACAGTCCTAGATGAAGGGAACATGCTGAATCAGAGATAGACAGGGCTCCAGTGGGACAGAGAGCGGTGGCTAGGGTCTGGAGAGGAGGGAAGCATCACAAGGCTGCTGGGTCTGTAGAGGGGATTTGCACCTACCTCAGATGCAGAAGACATTATAGTCAGCCAGGGCCTGCTCCTCTGCAGCAGAACAGGAGAGATCTAAGTTATCCTTGCACAGAGCCAAGTGCAAACACCCAGGTAGCCCTGGCACCCCGTGGTTCCACACTGACCTGGGTTGTAGTAGTCGTAGACCCTGACATGGCCTGGCTTCAGGTTGGTCACCTCAATCTCCTGCTCCAGATGCAGGACATACGTGTCAGAGATATGGCTCAGCTGGGGAAGAAAAGCAAATGACAGTTCACTTATGAACTGTTCTTTTTATTCCTCACCTGAATTTGATCCTACTAAATGACAATAACAACTCTGTAGGTTCAAAAACTGGAATTCAAGATGAATCTTGAGTATCCTGCTCTGCTAGCCCCAGTTCTGGATTCGCCCAACAACTCTGGTGGTGCCCTCCACTCCTGCAGCTTCTCTAGCAGCACAGACATTACCTTGTCCAAGTAGATGGCAACACCTCCTTGTGTTTTCTCAGTTCTTCGCACAGCGTGCCCATGCTGCAGCTAGGACAGGAGAGCAGAGGAAGCAATATAGTTTTGTCTTTTGAAAGGTAAGTGTAAGACATCCCAACAAGGTTTATCTAAGTTTGAGTGGGCAGATTCTCGTTCACTCACTTCCAAATGTATTTTGGACTCTTACCTCTTCTGGCTGATCTCCCTGCAGGGCCACTCAGCTCCTGCAAACCCCAAGGACAAGAGCCTAGGCTACTTAGCTGGCCAGGATATGCTGAACAGATTGGTGCAGAACTATCACCATCCTCAAGACTCAAAGAAAGAGCAGGCAGTATGCGTTCAAGTTTGTTGTGTGGCAAAGGAGAAGGGATGGTGAGATTGCTCCAGAGAGAGACAGTCAACACCTTCCTATCCAACCTTCCCCACTCCTGGGGTATGGATGGTCCCACTGATAACATATCACCCTCCTGATTCCACACTTCTTACAGACATCCCAGATCCTGGAGCCAGGGCAAATCCAGTCAGCAGGGACACCTCCAAAATCACCATGTTGGCAGTGGATTTCTTCCCGTTGTACCTGGGGAAGAAGATTAAAAAAAGAGTCTCTCCCAGCTTCCCCTTCCCTCTACCACCATCCCCTGTGTGCAGTGCCCTGAGCCAGGCAGCCCAGCCAGGGCTGGGGCCAAGGCAGCCACTGCTCCCGCTCAGAGGGTGCAGAGGATGGCTGCACTGCTTTGAGCATCCCCGCTCTCAGCTGACTACTGCACTTCTCTCTCCAGCAAGAACCAAGGCTCTCCATCTGGCCCTCCTGATGAAACAGCCTGGTGCCTTCACTGCAGCCAAGAAACACCCCTCAGTTCTCCTGCCATGCCCAGCTTTCCCTCCCAAGTGGGACAAGATCTTTAGAGTCACCTGACATCGACATGGACAGTAACAGAGCGTATATTGTCCTTGGTGCAATTGACCGGCTCAGTTTTCACTTGCAAGGCAAAGGATGTTGAGTCTTGTGGGGAGGGTGTGTTGTACCTCAGCACCAGCTGCAAGGAGAGACAAAAAGACAGACTAAAACATGGATAATTAACTTGACATCATCTATCACACCTTTTTTTTTTCCACTGACTACTCTGTTCCTCAAGATTGGACCCCAGACAACGAATGGATAAATGATATGCAGTAAGCACACTCATCTTAGTATCCAAAATAAAGGTCAGTCAGATTGGAAACCTTCCCTAGGCTCCTTCTCAACCTTTCAACTGAGACTGTGCAAGTCAGGCACACAGCAGTGGAGACTCTACAAAACATTTTCATCTTCCAGTACTCTTGAGAGCTGTGGAAGCATCATGGTCCTCAGATTTGGGCAGGTTCTGTCTCTGTTTCCTCCCACACACAGGTTTATTGCATTGGCACCAGGCTGGGATTAAAGCACAGTCGATGCACATTTCCTTCCACAGAGGTGCAACAGCAAGTTTTGGTTTTGACAAGATGAGGAGATGAGGGTGGTCACAGCAGGGTCTGCAGGAACCTACCCGAGTAAAGACACAACAGCTGCCGTGGGCCTGCACCAAGAACTTGCCCGGGACCTCTGTCAGTGCTGCCTCCTGCACCAGCAGCCGGTTCCGGTAGGAGATTTGGAACTTCTTCCCAAAGCCTCCAAGGGACCTCACCCTCACTTCTGCATCCCCTTGCGTGCTGTATGTCAGTGCTGCATACTTAGCCAGTGCCTGCAAGGCCACTACTGTGTCCTGAAAGGGAAAACACAATTACATTTGCAGCTCTGACATCCAGAGACACCTGAAATCAGCATCCTGAGGACCTCCATATCCAAGGGTTCCCTCCCCAAAGCATTTACACTTGCATACATTGTGTGCATATCTTGCAGAGGTTCTTTCTCAAGAAACATCCCCTTCCCTGGCTATGAGTTACCTGTGTTGAGGCAAAGCCTCCATAGGCATTCTGCTGCCTGGTGAGCCAGGCCACGATGCCAGAGGCCATGGTGAGGTCAGACTCTGTGACATTTGGCTTGGAGAGCAGGGCCAGGAGGATGTAGGCTGTCAGCTCCACATCCACAGATACTGGCTGTGACCAAGGGCTGGTGCTGGTTCTGGGCTTGGATGAGGTCTGACTCCAGTGGATCTGCCCATCTGGGAAAGGAAGGTAGTAGAGGGAATCTTGAGGGATGTCAGGAGAAACTCCTGTGGCTTAGCCTCCTAGACACAGTGGCTTGTATCTGCAGAGACCATTGGGTAAACACCTTTTGGCTGGGTCATCATATCAGCTGGGTCAGCTGAAAACCAATGTATTTTTCAGTACCCAACACTCCATATTTCACACCAAGGTGACATACGAAAACTCATATGCCAACAATGTGTATATTCATTACCTCCCAGTTGTCCAAATTCTGCACTGCATTGCTTGCCAGGTCCACTAACTACCTGATACTAGCCAGCTGTCCACTGGCCAGCCCTGAGGGTCAGGGACTAATGAGACTTGGGGCAGCTTGCTTTCCTCTCTGGCATTTCGCAGTCTTGCACAAGAATGCCCAAGTCTCCCAAACCCCAACCTCTACTTCAGGTACCAGAAAAGGGCAAGAGATTTGAACAAAATCAACACTCACATCAGAGCGTTGGCATGAGCTCATTCAACGGATGTCTAGAAACCCTCTTCGCTGAAGGCCCTAGAGGGTAAGGCTGTGGTCCTCCCAGGCTCCATGTAACCCAGGGCTCAGGAAGGCCACCTGTCCCTTCTCTGACGTTCCCCCGGCACCAAGGCGCCCGTACCTGCTCTGATCGCCTTTCGGTCAAGCGCGTCCAGGAGCTCTTGGGTGCGCTGGGAGTCCTTAGCCAGGGCAAAGGTGTAGGCCAGCAGGGCTTGGGTGTAAGTGCTGGCAGCCCTGGGCAGGGCAGGAGCCAGGCAGCCCAGAGCCCTGCGGACCACTGTGCTCTGCGGGAGAGAGGCACACGCTGCTGCTCACACACAAACCCCTGTGAGACAGGCAGACGCCAGGACACAGACAGAAGCCTGCAGTGGCATATGCCAGCACAGAAGGCACCCCATTCCTTCACCCTGTGACTCTGCGCTTGGACCTGCACTCTCTGTATCAGTGCAGCAGCACTAGCAGTGTCTCCAGCCCTTGCTGCAAGGTGCCTGACAGACCTCCCCCCTGAGCTGGGTTTGGGCTTCAGCAGTGCTCTCTCAATTAAATGAACACCTTTACTGCTGGAATAACACCACCATGTCTTACTTTCCCAGTCCAAACACAACAACAGCAAAACCACACAACTGCCAATGCATACACATAGCCTGCTGAGCAGGGCAACTGTGTTTAATTCACCTTCACAGTGAATAATTGTACTCATGGTGAAAAACAGGCAACCTGAAGGACATCTATTGCCAGAAAGAAGGTTAATTTCCATCTTTCTTTTTTTTCCTAAGCCCACTGCTTTCAGTTCCACTGAAAAGCATTGTTTTTTCACTTACTTTTCTGATTTTCAGAGAACTTCACTTCTCAATGACTACAATTGTGTTTATCCATCAAGTTAATTGGTTATTTACTCCCCTGTACCACAGTCTAGTAATTAGCTACAATCCTTAGCACTTTTAAGAGCTCTCTCTTATTGTTATTTCTTAAGCGTGCAGTTCCAGCTGCCATACAGCGCTCATTTCTCAGACTCCTGCTTTTTTCGTGAAGCTAAAAGCTATCAGGAGTTACATTATACCTGTTTACTTGACTGTGGGAGCAGCTTCACCCACCCCACGATCAGCCTTCAGCCGTGTAGGACCCTCAAGGGGATGGGAGGTGGGGGGAACAGGAATGAATAGGTCGTTCCTGGGAAATGGCCAACACAGTATCTAGCCATGAAGTCTAGTGGTGCCCAGTTTAACCTCACCTTCTCCCTGCCAGTGATGTCCTCCTCAAGGGAGAGTTTTACCTGAGAAGTTGTAAAATCTTCCTCACCCACTCTACGACTTTGCCCACAAGCCTCTCCAAAGTCCTCTGTTGCCTGCCTCAGTGATACTACTAAGCACTTTAGGATTCAGATCTGAAGGCAAGAACATGGCAAAGAATCCCAGTATTTACCTCTGGTGTTGCTCCTGCCTCCAAGTATGCAGCAGTGATGTAGGCAGCCAAGGGGACTTCCCCATCTACACCTCCCTAAAAAAAGCATAGACATCCAAAACACTGGGAAAATTAATAGGCAAATACTGAAGCTTTTCAGGAGAGGTCTCACCTATTCCTGGCTTGCTCCCTCACAAGAAAGCACAACAACACAGGAAAGTGAATTGAAACAACTACCAGCACACTTGGCAAGAACTGCTTGGTGTTGTCCTTCGAGGTGCACTGGCTCCTACCTTCATGAATGTGTGGAAAAGTTGTCCCACATTTTTGAAACAACCACTGGGAAGCTGGTGGAACTCCAGCCAGGTGAGGGCAGCTTGGATAATCCGGTTGTCCAGGTAAATGTACGGCTTGGCTTGAACAAAGCATTTAACCACAAATGCAGTCAGCCTGATTGAGGAAAACAGAAAAAAAAAGGCATGAAAGAAGGAAGAGAGAATCAGAGAGAGATGGAGTACATAAAAGAGCAGGACAAAGGAGTGGAAAGAAAGTATCTAAGCAGAAGTTGAGAAAAAAGAAAAAATGTGGGAGTTTGAAACTGATGTATCACTCTTTATCTTTTGGGCTATTTCTAATGTGCTGGTTCAAGGTCAGTCCATCCCCAGGACAGTTGCCTACCCTTGGAGTTCCCTAGTCCACAAAGCTTCTAGAACACTTTGCATCCAATAGGACAGCAAGGGTTTAATGCTGGAAGCAGAAAGCTGCCCACCTCCTGGCTGTCAGAGAGCAGGCAGACAGCAGGGAGAGAGCCCAGGGCTTACCAAGTATTACCATACTCATCCTTGGTACCAAATTCACTGTAGGAGCCATCAGGGTGCTGATACTGCAGCTGTATCTGGTACCCTGGGAAGCAGGATGGGACATGAGTGCTCAAAGTGGTACTTGCAATGAAATTGCTGTGAAGGAATGGGGTGGTTGAGTGCTTCAGGTGGAAGGGGATTAGGCACCTGGGACTGTTGGACACAGAGGCAGGCAGAGGGGCAAGGTGGGTCTGTGTTTCTCACCATTGCGCAGGAATCCGGCTGCCCTGTCCTTGATCTCAGGGCTCAGCTGCCTCGTCTTCTCCAGGTACTGCAGCACGTAGACAATGGGGGCAAACAGCACCATGTTCTGCTCCCCACAGCCATGGGGCAGCTGCACCAGGTGGTCCAGGTTCTGCAGTGCTGTCCCCATGAGGTCCCCTGAGGCAAAACATAAGCACCCTCACCACCTCCTGGGCAGTAGGATTCAACTCCTCCTACCCGTGACCTGTTCTCAGCAGTGCCTCAAGCAAGGTGGGCCCAGCACAGCAGTATGGGGACACCTCTGTCCAGCCTCCTTATCAGTTCCACTGTGCCCCTCACATGAACTGTATCCATTCCCATCCCGGCAGGGAAGCTCACGAACACAACACTATCTCCCTTGCTGCGTGTTTTAGGTTGTCAGCAATCGGGAAACACAGCCACACACGTGGGAAGAACACAGCAGTGGAGCTTTGGAAACCTCAGAAAGGATGTGGGGGAGTGTGGGTTTGGGCTTTCCTGGGGCTAAACTCAGAGATGTGGGATTTGCAAGGGTACTGCCATAGCTTAATTCCTTACCGGTGACCGAGACGGTGGCTCTGACTGAACCTTCAACCACATTTAGAGGCAACACCAGGGACACAGACTCCTCTGCTGGATTCCCTGACACCGGTCAGGTAAGGTATAGGGAGGACAAAAAGAAAGAGGTTCTGATAAAAAAGCCTTCAAAATCCCCAGAAACTATTCAAAGCTGTTCTGTGGTAACTTCCCATTTTCCTGTCACAGAGGCTGTAAATCACTTCAAAAATCCATGTCCCATTCCACTCTTAACTTCCTCCATCCATTTTTGTGGTAACTGTGCTGTCCTAACACCCCTCTTTATAAAGAGGTTGAGAAGATTTTCTCCTGGAAGCCCTCAGGGGTCAAAGCCACCTGTTCTTCTCTAAGGAAGTTACTCCATCTCATTTTAGATTTCAGTTGCAGGCTTGTCTTCTCAGTATACCTCATGCTCTCAAAATCAGCTGATGGCCCCATCATACACTATAAAATTCAAGACAGGAAGAGCAATCCTAAGCCATGTCCTTCAACCTCACCATGTTCAGTAGTGTGGTTTTATTTCCACAGGTGAAAAAGGCCTCAAGCCTTTTCTGCCAGAGATGTTGATGGTAAAAGACCAGACCTCCCCACATCCGTGCCTAGGTAAAAGCCCTAGCTGGCACCACAATTAGAATGTGCTTCTGTAGCTTCATCATGTGGACAGAGAAAATAGGTCAACAAGTAGAAATACGCAGAAGGTGGTTAGGAAGGAAGAGGGGGATGAACAGGGTGAAAGAAGAAAACAATCCATCTACCTTTTTCGGGACACAGGATGGAGCTGTGAGCCTTTTCTACCAACACTCCCTCTGGCTGTTGGAGCACATAAAAGTAGCATTTTAATGAGCACCCAGGAGAGAAATGGGATTACAAGTGGATTAGAAGAAGGTATGTTCAGAATCCTGGTTCAGGGTGAACAGTCAGCTGGAGTATCATCATTACCACACAAAAATGCAAACTATTTTCAATAATTCTCACTTCAGATTAGAAACCAGCATGCATTTTCAGAATATCCTAATGTCTGAATGTCTGTGAAAATGGTTCTGTAAGATTCAGCAGAGAACTCAGGAGGCAAGGACATAAAAGACTGTTTAAAGTTTTTCATGGCATGAAGTGGAGGACATCCCTTTACCTTCCATATCCATCAGCCCTCACGGGCTGGGCCCAGCTCAGGCCCTGAGATGATAATTACACATTTTGAATAGCAAGGGGTAACTCCCAAAATTAACATGCACAAGATCAGGAAATTGCACAAAGCCTCCTTTGAGGCCTAGGTAACAGAACAGCTTGACTGACCCGGACTTGAATGAGTTTGATGATTGTGTCTTTCTGTCCTTGCTTTGGGACGAATGGTATCTCCTCACCACAGAGCTCTTTGGTGGCCACAGCCTCTGTGCTGAGGGTGATGTTTATGAGCCCTGAAAATAACACACATTTAGGTGCATAAGACACCTTCTTAGGAAACACTTCCCATTAATACAATAGACATCACCTGCTGACAACAAAAAATTTGATCAGAGCCCTACATGTTTCTGCACCTCCTAGCACAGGCTTGTGAGTAACCATGACCACAGGATAAGTGCAAACAAGTACTCTCTGGGTAGCAGAGAAAACAGCTCCTTGCTCTATGTCAGCCCTTACAAAACATCCCCACTTTGGTCCCATCCCTTCCCAATTCCACCACCCCACCTCCCTGTGCTTCTCACCCAGTTGGTCAGCTGTGACACTCCACTGAAAGGTCTTGGCTTCCCCAGCACATAAGCAGCTGCTGTAGACACAGCCCTTGCATGGCTTCAGCTGGAAGTGTGAAAACTCCTCCAGGGTCACTTGGATCTGAAGGGGCAGCAGGCATGGCAGGTGGCAATAAATAAACATCAACAACACAAAAAGGAAGCCTACACAGGGTGTAAGCAGGGGCACAGCCTGAGAGGAATACACACAGATTGCTTGAACAGCCAGGGATCAGGTTGGGAAAGCTAAAGCCCCAGAAACCTGGCCAGGATTATCAAGGGCAACGAGTGTGTCTGTGTTTGTGCTTGGGATTGCCCCAACCCAGGTGCTGGACCTTGCCCTTGGCCTCGCTGAACTTCATGGGGTTTGCAAAGGCCCAACTCTCAAGCCTGTCAAGGTCCCTTCCTTATTTTCCTTTTTAAAAATGGGCGTTATGTTTTCCCTTTTCCAGTCAGAGGGAATGTCACTGAAATGCCACGACTTCTCAAAGGGGATTTGGAACTGGATGATCTTTAAGGTCTCTCCCCCTATGTTTCTATGATTACAGGCCACAAGTGTCAGCCGTGTGCCACTTTCCTTGCAGAGGCTATCTGGGCTCACCTACCCTCATGCATTGCTGCAGGTTGTTGGAGACTGTGGCCTTCAAGCTGAAGGTCTCACCCTGGACCACAGAAGATGGCAGTGGGAGTTCCACAAGAAAGGGCTTGGAAACAATCAGCCGGGAGGCTGGAGCAAATCCAAAGCCGTTACGTCCTGTGCAGAACATTCCTGCTTTCCACTCTGTGATGGCGTCGGGCACAGTGACGGTGACACTCTTGTTCCCACTGGGGCTGGGGAGAAGCAGACAGTGACAGAAGCACTTAACTGAATGATGCCGTACGCCACGCCAGGTGACCTGCCCTGTGTCCTTCTCTGCAGAGCCCCCCATCCCCTTGCCTCAGTCCAACTCCTACTGAACTTGCAGCTCTTGCAGGGTTACAAGTAAGTCCTTGCAGAAGTAGGGACCACACCTCAGGTGCTTGTATCGACAGAACACTTGGGCCAATAGGTTACATGGCTGTGAGATGCCGTCAGTCACAGACAGCACTTGCCTTTTGCCCATCTCAAAACGGCTTACAGATGTCAGCAGTTTGATTCCTCTTGGCCTAGAGATGGAGAACCAGAAACCAGAAGAGCAAGAGGACTAACAGCAGTAGGGCTCAGCAGGCAAGATGATCCAGCCATTCACTGTCCTGTGAGACACTGACAGCTTAAAGCCCAACATGAGGGCAGGGCAGAGACTTGTCCTGTGCCCACATCACAGCTGTTGAGAGGAGCAGACTGTTCTGCAGCTGCCACCACGGCCGACATAAAAAGCAGCCCTAGCTAAAGATACTGGTATTATTTGGCTTATTTCACCATGCACGTACAGGAAGGCAGCACACACAACACAGAAACCTTTTGGTGGCTCAGATCAGGTTGTTGAACAAGTCGCAGAGGAAATATCTGCTGGTAGGGGTGAAGAGGTGTATGTATCTATAGGGACAGGGCAGGTGTGGGAGGATCTGGCCTGAGCATATTTCAGTCTTCAGAGAACAGACAAGAAAATCTTGAAGTCTCAGATGAAAAATCTCCAAAAGCTCTCTCAGCAGACCCTGTGTACACACTGAGCCTTTCTCGCAGGACATAATTTTCAGTCCTGTGAAGGACTTCTGTAGACATCAGCTTCCCCTGGATACCAGGATACATCTGTGAGCACATTTTGGGAAATGCAAGCCCACAGGCCTAGCACAGGCAGAGCACAGGCAGTAAACTCAGCTGTTTTGCTGCACCTCACATGCTTTTCTATCTTCCTATGCCAGCCACCTCTCATGGATGGCCAACACTTCTAGTACAGAAAAATGCACTTAATGCAGACATCAGCTCCAGCAATGAACAGCCTGACAGGTATGAGCCCCATGATGAATGTCCTTCATTGTCTTGCACAGCTGCCTGTGATCTAAACTCAGTTGCATCTGCTGCCACTCCCAGCCACACAAAATGACCCAGACAAAACTCCCACTGCTCAGTTTACTCACCCCACAGAATACAAATCCCATAGCCAGGTTTGGGGGAAATGCTTGTGTACTTTCTCTTCGGCTGAAGAAAAAGGTGGGAACATAGTGGGCTGATAGGTTGATGTCAGATGCTCTGTTGGAAGTAACGAAGACCTATAGTCACCATGGTGTCCTCAGGTACTGGTTAGGAGCAGAGGAGCTCCAGCACAGCTCAGGCTGCTGCAAATTCAGTCAACTCTTGGGAAGCATGGCAACAGAACAAAAGGTGCTGTACCAAATTTTAAAATCCCTTGCTTCATTTCAAATGTCAGAGGTGCTTTGGCATGTGGAGGCACCATGGGACAGGCTACCTTTCCCTCACCTCAGAGATAAAACCATCCAGACATCTCACTAACAAACCTCACATTAACACGACAGGTTTAGGGACAGGACACCCTCTTTCTCCTCCATTTGCACTTACAGGAAGTGCTGCCTCTTGGCTCAAACCCAGGACTGCTTTCACATGAAAGACTAAGCATCCTACGTAAGAAGAAACAGCTGGCAAATGCTTACTGTTATACACTTTGTGGGGCTGGGCAAACGCCAACATGGGCCTGGAAATAAATATTCCTGTTCCCCGCAGCATAGTTGTCAATGGAGTGGTTGGACACACTCTGGGTTTCTTGATATTGGTGTTGGACATAATTTTCAACCCCATTTCCTGTAGGAAAAAATTAATCACCAGATGATTGTCCTCTCCTGTCTGCCCTCTGCCCTTGTGCCTTCCTGTCCCCTCATGCTGTGGGGACTTGGCTGTCCTCTGTATTCTCTTGCTTCATTTTAAGAGGGAATAATTCCAATCCCCAGCAATGGGCAAACAAGGTCTTCTAAGGTAATTCATCTGGCCCAAGTCAGCCAAATTTATTCCTTTTCAAACACATGGTCATTTGAGTCCCATGCCTTCTCAGCCTGCAGGGTGCAATTGCTCATGCTATGAAGATTATACAAATTGTGTGAAATCCAGTTAAAGTAATGAATAA
This sequence comes from Picathartes gymnocephalus, assembly GCA_013390045.1. NCBI lineage: Eukaryota > Metazoa > Chordata > Aves > Passeriformes > Picathartidae > Picathartes > Picathartes gymnocephalus. The sequence goes on from WEKY01014479.1 coordinate 163,670, forward strand.
TCCTTGGCATCCTGAGTCACATAACCCAAGTGTGGCAACCACACAGTGATTTTTCCTTATACATTTCAAGTCACTGATTCAAATAACAAGTGAGTTACATGGGCCTAAACTCCACCTGTTCACTGTCCTGTCTGCAATGGCATCCCTTGGATATTGGTAACATCAGGGGACCCATTTCCTTCAGTTCATGAATTATCTCAACCCACCAAATCAACCATTTTTACCCTGAATGCCGTAAACACATCAGGCTCATCAGAATTTGGGAACCCGCATGAACGATCATCTTCAGACACTTGGCGAGGATACCTGGAGTTGTAAACAGATGGGAACAGCCCATAGATCTGAGAAAGCAAGGGGAAAAAAATCAGTGCAAATTAAACCTGGCATTCCCTTCCTCTCAGACATGCAAGGTCTGTTTGAGTTGCTTCTGGCTACTGTGTATGAATGCATGCCAGAAAGCCCAGGATTGCTGTCACTCTTTCCAGGCTCTCCTCTGATAGTGCCAGCACAGCAGCTGTTTAACTACTGACTGATGCTCAATCTCTTCCTTAACCCTAATCCCTATCCATCTGCACTGGGAATGCTGCTGATTCCTCTGGGCCGTGATTTTGAGTTTCCTGGAGATAAGCTCTGTACAAGTGCAGTGTCAGTGGGGAAGGGAAGAAGTCAGAGTAGGCTCACTCACTGAGTGGCTGCTCAGTTCTTTTCCTGGCTTCATCCAAAAGCTTCTTGGATCCACAGCCCAGACAGCACACGTGGAGCCAGGAGCTGCCTGCAGAAACAGCCCAACCTGTGAGCCAGGAAGAGTCTCTCGCGTCGAGAAGTCCAGCTCCACCTGGATGGGAAGAACGCAGGCAATGCCTGAGTGACATTTCTAAGGGTGGCCCCTACCACTTCCCAAGCAGGGAAGGAACCTACATGAAGAGTTTGCAAAGACCTGAGTTGGACAGGAACACAAGGAATCTCCCAAGGACCCCCAGAAGTTATTTAAAAAACACCACATTGAGGTTCTAACAGGAAAGATCTCAGAGGGGGAGCCATCAGTGTGCACATGGAGACATTCCCCTGTCAGAGCACAGTTCTCCCTTCTCTACCCAGTAAACCAGCCAGCCATGGTCACACACTTCACACAGCTGTCTTATGGAGCCCCTTCCTCTGGAGCCCCAGATCAAAAATAAGCCTAGTCCTTATCTCCAGGCTCTTTGTGGGATTTGCCTCAGTTTCCTGAAACCGTTCCTGTTCTTGCTTGAATCTGACTGTCTATGGCAGACAAACAGCTGTGTAACTGTGCAACAGTGGTAATGCCCTCTCAGAAATTCACCCCTGGAGTGCAAGACACAGCCAAGAAAGCAGATCCCCAAGGATGTCACAATGACCTGGATGGCCAGTAAAATCCACTTCTTCCATCATCCACTTTCAGATGCCATCCCAATACCACATACTAGCAATTGTGATTTTCTGCTGCAGCAGCAGAGCAGCCCTGAGCTCTCCCAGGAACCACACAAATGACCTGTGTTGGGCTGGATTATCTATGATCCTACCAGGCTGCAGTTGCCTATGGAGACAGACAGCAACTCTCTGCCTTTTCCAAACATTGCAGCAGCCCCCACAATGCTGAGCACACACTTGCTGCAAACATCACAGCACACCTCATCAAACACAAACTGCAGCTCACGTGACAGCATCACACGCGGTATCAGCCACGCACAGCGACACAGCTCTCCCTTCATTGCAGCAGACATGGCCACGCTCACATATTTAGTCACAGCCTCAGACACAAACCCTACCTTGTTTCTGAAACACGTGGAGACGCTGAAGATGGCAGAATCGGCAATGATTTTTCCATTAGGGAAGATGACATAAACAACAAGTCTTGGAGCTGGGGCATAGGTCAAGCTGAATGTAAGAGGGATGGAGAAGGAGCCTTCCAGCACTAGATGGAGAAGAGAGGGAGTAATAGGAAGTAGATTTGGTAGTAAAAATAGAGTCTGATCAGCTTTTGTCATTCCACATGTGCCTGTTTAAATCCTTTCCTCCTTTACACAACATTTTCAGAACTAAAGAGGACTACTGCAACAACCAGCACATCTCTGGACCTGGTATTCAAGACCAGCAAAAGACTTTTCTCTTTATTGCCTTGAGGACACAAAACAGTACTTTGGAGTTCAAGCTTGGCTCCACAAAGAGTGAGAGTCTCAGGTATCTTTCTGAGCCTTCTCTCACCCAACATCTCCCATCCCATCACCAACAAAGAGTGACCTTTGTCCCAAAATACTTATAATTCAGGTTTTAAAAAACAAGAGCTGGAGAAATAGGCAACAGTGGGCCAACAACCATCAAAATTATGATGTGACATCCTAATGACCCAGATTATTTGTAGACACAGTTGCATGCTGCTTGCAGGAGCAGCAGCAAAAGAAGACTTTGAAGACAACAGAGGATGAGCCTATGGGCTGGGAAATGCTGAGTATTCTTCTCTTGGTATGAAGCAGGAGGGCAAAGGGAACATGAAATCTGGAAAGGCACAGTGCTCTGATGCAGCACACAAGTGGTGAGCCACCCCTACATTGCTGGGAGGCTTATGCCACTTATCCAAATACGAGTGGATGCCACAGACCACTGAGTGCTTGCTAGACATGACTCTGGGGAGTGCACTTACTTCTTGGCAGCCCAGCCCAAACAGTCTGCTGACCTGCATGGACTATCCCTCTTTTCCCTGTGACCTAGGGAAGAACACAGAAAGGGACAGTCACGTAGTCACATAGCCATTGAGATCACTGTGAAGATCAAAGTAACCCTGACATTAAATTGGGAGTTTAAATGGGGGTTGGGGGAGGCACATTAGTTTTATTTTCTCTCAGCTAGTAAGAAGAGCTCAGGGATGAAGTGACGTGGGAGAGGACAGGTAAGGCCAATACCTGCCCTGCACCTGTGCAGAGCCTAAAAGAAAAGTTCTGCCTTCGTTATTGCTGCAGTCCAAGAATCAAAACCAGGATCCAGTTCCATGAGGACTGGGTGAACGTCCTGTCCTGGAGTGAGCCAAGACTATCAAGTATAAGACTTGAACCTCTAAGAGATGCTGATCTTGGTCCTTTAGCTGTCACCCACTAACACTTCCCCAGAAACTCACAAAGTAGGAGAAAATGACACGCTTGGGCCCATGTTCCAGGTCTTCCTCATGGATTCTGAAGTCCACCTGTACAGACTGTGTTTTGCCACAGGGCATTGTCTCTGGCACACGGATGACAGAGAGGAAGCTCCTGCTGGTGCTGTAGAATGGATGTATGAAATAAGAGGCTCGCTGGAAACTCAAGTCAACTGTCCCAGGCTCTCTGTCCAAATCCTGATGCAGGACACTTGCCTGGTGAGACAAAAAAACAAAACCAGTTAATTTCTCTAGTTAAGCAAGTCAGCTGCAAACCACCTTGTGAAGATGATCTCAGCAACGCCAAAGGACAGGTCTCTCTGCGGAGAGCTCATGAGGAAAGCAACTGGGACCTGGAGAATGAGCTCTCAGAGGGAGCCAAGATCCCGAACATGCTGAGGTGTTTCAGGTTTGAGTTACTGTCCCTCAGGAAGAAACAAGGAAGATGTCTGTGGGGCAGTAAATAGCTCTGACATGCACACATATCCCTGTCACGAGAAACACCCTTCCTCACTTACCTCCAGGAAGGTCAGGGTGCTGTTCCAGGCAGAGGTGTCCAGGCTAAATGAAGCTGTTCCAGAGTCCCCAGTGATGTACTTCTGCCTAAATTGCTGCTCACCGCAGTTTACTACAAGGAGGACTTCTTTGTTCTTCAGTGCCTTGCCTTGGTAATCGATCACTTTAATCTGAGAGCATCATGGGGAGCAAGAGAAGTGCAGAAGAGTCTAATCAGCAGACAGAATCTCTGGATTCCTTAAGTCAGGAGCAGTGTTTCCACATGCTTTCAGTCATGAATAATTTTATCAACACTGCCACTGGTCCTGTCATATTACCACTTGCACTACCACATTCATTCACAGAATCACAGAATCACAGAATCACAGAATGGGTAAGGTTGGAAGGGATGACAGCAGGTCATCTGGTCCAACCTCCAATGCTTTCCACTCCTTCTCAGTAGAAGGCTTCCTGGCTGCTGAAATTCCAAATGTTTCGGTTTGCACCCCAAATATTGATACCCATAGCTGCTCCCCCTCATGGGTTATTTGGTAAATGGCAGTCTTGGGTGTTGTGCTGACATTGGACAATTCAAGAGTTTTGTCTTTGGGAGTCATTTGTGCCCTCCCAAGCCCCCGGCTAGAGATGAGGTCAGAAAAGGCAGTAGGTAACAGTCACTGTGAAAGTCCTGTGCACACTCTCCCTTTCAAAGGACTGAAACTGGGAATTACCTTTCCTCTGTACATCTGTCCAGCGTGGTAGTAAGAATTCACATCATCAAACAGAGCCATCCCACCAATCCTGGAGATAAGTAATTTGTGGGAAGCATTGACCTGTATCTCTGAATGAAAGTAGCAAGACAGAAACATGAGAGGGGGAGTAAGAAAGCCAAGCACTCCTCAGCAATTTCCCTGCAGAGTGGCCCACTGGTAATACTGATGTACATGTTCAGCTGCACACCCATTTCACATCACCGTGGTGATCTGCCCAAGACTCTGGGTACCTGGTCTTCCTCTCACTTAACTTCTAGCTTTTAGAGAGCCTCACCACCTGACACCACAGACACGCAGAGTGAGTGTGCCACACTGTCAAGAGCTGCTGTCTCTGTCTCTATCTGTGAGATTAGATAGCAGGCCCCAATGGGCTCAGAAGGCTCAGATCCCTTGCTAGCCTGAAAGTCTCCGGTGCTTTTGGTCAGATTAGCACATCATCAGCTGCCTCTTCCCAGGCACTAGAAATTCCAGAGTTACCTGTGGCATCCTCCACCAGCGAGGCCTCCGCAACTATGCTGTCCCGATAGTACCGGAAGTCTCGGCTGAAGGAAGACAGGCTCACGTTTGCGAAGAAGCAACCTGCCTCATCTGTCTGCATGCACAGAGAGAAGGAACAAGGTCTGAGCGAGGCACTTGGGTTAGAAGTTATGAAAGTGGCACAGGAACTGCAGCACCAAACCCCTGCTCTCAGGGAGCTCTGCCTTTTGGCATCACAGCCCAGGATGTGGAGCAGGCACATGATGAGTCCCAGTCACAACCATCAGGCACAGCTGCTGAGAGGCAGCACCAGTAGCAGTGGCCAAGCAGCCAAAACAATGGGTTAAAATCACTATGACTTCAGCTAAAGCACCCGGCAGACCTGTCTTACCCTGAGGCTGAGCACAAATGCCTTTAAATACAGCTCAGCTCTACCTAAGCATCTCACCTGGCTGCTGAATTTGTGACAGAGGTCGGGTTTGGAAGCGCTGGGCAGGAACGGGGCTATCTTCTGACAAAGGCTCACATGAACCATCCCCTGGACACTTTTCCCACGGGTGTGTCTGTTTGGGGGAGCAGGGGAAGGAAGAGACAGTCACACACAGTGGGAAGAACATGGGGCTTGCTTTCCATAGCCCCAGAGATGACTCACTCACAGATACTCACAATATAGCACAAGAGTGGCAGCCATACAGCAGGCCCAGGAGTACTGACCCAGTAAGTAGAGTCAGGCCAGGGCTCTGCAGTGATGGGAGATCAAGGGGTTTATGATATAATTAGCACCAAATTAAATTATTTTGGGTAACTAGAGTGTTGTAGGTGCTGACTGTACTGTACATCAGCACCACCTGCAATAACCCCAGGATGTGCTGAAAGCATTCATCTTCTTATGAGAAGAAACACAGGTGATTAAGAAAGTACCTTTGATTAAGAAATCACCTTTACAAGGGGCTACCTCTAGCATAGTCCTTGGACTATACCTGGGGCAATTCCTTTTTGCCTCCCTCTAGTTTCCACTTGAGCATAATCTGGAAGCTTCCCATCATTTCCCATGAGTTTGTTCTTCAGTGAGATGAACATCACATATCTGCCATGACCTGCCCCACAAACAGCTGCTTGCCAAAGGGTAGCCTGTTCCCCAGGTATTGTATGTGGAGATTGGTGGAGTGTTTTCAGAAAAGGGGCATTAGAATATCAGAATGATAGTTACAGGAACGTTTTGTACTGCTTCAGGGTGCAAACAACTGCCACCGAAGATTCTGGCTTTCTGTGACTGACGTGTAGTAAATTTGCCCTTAGCTCCTCATAGTTACCCGGCCAGCTCGTGCACATCAGGCCAGAAGTTACCACAGGGCCATCCCTCCAGTCAGAATCCTCACCTGCCACACACCCGGAGCGGGAAGGTTGTATCTAGTGCATAAATCTGATTTGGCGCCTCAAAGATCACTTCAAATTTTGACAGCACTGGAAGGGAAAAACAGAGAACCATAGGAAACACAGGCCAGGGACAGCCTTCACAAAGAATTAACACAAAGGTAGACTGTGGTGGAATAAGGGACAGGAAATGGAGAAGGAAGGTGGTGAGAAGGGGAAAGGGAAGATTTTCTATGTATATTTAATAGATTTGTGTGTAGGCCCTGGTTGATTTGCTCCTTCCCAAACTAAAACCAAACATGCCCATGTCCCTGCACTTCTGACAGCTATTTTCATTGAGAGAAGACTGGCCTCCCAATACAGTTGATTAGGGAAGGAAAGTGAAGAGAGAGGGCATTGGGCTTCATATTCTCTGGAAAAGTCCATCCCAAATTGCCTTGTTTTATCTGATTCCGAGATCCATAGGAATCAGCTGTGTCAAAGGTCTGGGGCCATGCACAACACTCCTCCCACACACTGAGCCAAGGCCCCAAGGTGATCTCCTCTCCAGAGCCTCAGCTCAGACTCTTTTTTCTAACAGAGGTTACTACTTTTCCCATTTGCTCCTAGGATGGTTACCAAAGAATAAACACCCTGCTTCCTGGGTCAGGACTGCAAGGTCCTGTCAGCAGCTCACAGCCCCCCAGGTCTTGCTTACTGAATCGTTGAGTGCAAGGAATTCCTCATCCAGGGTCACAAAGCCCCACGTGCTCGTACCGTGCTCCTGAACGGAGAAGCTGCCGTAGGCTCTGGCGCTGGTGACGTTGATGATGTACATTCCCAGCAGGGGCTCGTCACTCAGCTGGAAAGACAGGTCTGCAATGCCATCCCGGGGGACCACGTTCTGCCACTGCTCTATCTGGTTGTTCTTAGGGTCCTACACCCACAAGAAACAGAGAGTTGTTCCAGCACCTCACTGATCCACATCACCAAGAAACTGAGCTTCGGGATTACAGTGTTGTAGACTACCAGGTTCTATAGCTAAGGAATGAGGTTTGGTATAGACCGGTCAGGAAATCTTGAAGACATGATAATGCTCAGATTCTGCTCCCAGCATCTGACCCTCCTTCTACACTTATTTAAATTCTGATCCTAAGGAAAGATTCTTCACCATTCTAACTTTCTTTCATAAGCATCTAAGTTTTCTATTTATTCTCTTGCAAGTCTAGAACAATAGATTTCTACTGAAGTACCTGGGAGCATAATCTCAAATAAGTGCATAAAGAAGAAGCTGAAAGGAGTATGTTAGTTTAAGAATTTAACATGCAACAACAAAAAAAAGAAGGTCTACTATTCCGCTCAAAGGTCTGTAAAATCTACCAGAAACTGAATATGAACAGCACAGTGAAATGACTGCCATCACCATTACTCTAACACAAGATTTCAGCATCACTTACCAGAAGAAACAGGGAAATCTGGGGAGGAAAAAATGCAAAAACATTAGAAGAGAGAAACACATGCCAGCACCACACACAAGGCAGTTCAGACTCAGAGCCCTCACTGAAGGATGTGCAACTGGTGATTTGGAAACTTAAGAGCACTGACAACAATACAAAGTAAAACAAATGCCACCAAAAAGGAGAAATACTAGGTGGGCTCATTACAGTAAGGTCTGAAGAAAGGGAAAGGAAAAACTAATCTGGAGGTCACACAGCACTTGCTAATGACTTCCTGACAGAAAAACTCAGAAGTCACTACCCAAATAAACCTAGCTCTGGTTCAGCTGCAGTCTTAAGAGGGCTACAGAGGTACAGCATCACATAATTTGGAAATAACCTATGGAGGCCACCTAATCCAACATCCTGCTGAAACATGTCTTCCTGAGCAGATTGCTTCTAGCCTTCTCCAGCTGGGTTCTGAACATCTCCAATGATTAAAGTGCCTTCTCTGGACACGTTTGCTTATTGTTGCAATGAACAGATTTGTCCTGATGTTTAAGCAGCATTTTCCACATTCCAGCTTGTAGGGGACATATTAAAAGCACCCTTCCCTACAAGAAGGAAAACCCGATTTACAATCTGTTCATTCTCCCCATGACACCATCACATCAGGACTCAGTATGTCCCCTACTTGCAGTTGTGTGACTATTTTACCAAGATGAGTAAGAGACGTGCACACCTCTGCCATCTTCCTGAGTTACCAGCTTTTACTATTCCCCTCTGCATACTCATAAAGCCTGCCAGGCATGAATGTGGAAAAGTTGGAGTTTTGGCAGATGAGCAGGGTGGAAAGGGGGTAGAATCCATGCATTGTACAAGGCAGCCTCTTCCACAGCCCCCCAGGTCTTGCTTACTGAATCATTGAGTGCGAGGAATTCCTCATCCAGAGTCACAATGCGAAATTTCACTGAAGGCAAGGAAATCAGGGAATATATTATCAGATCTCAGCTTTTCCTTACAGACCCCTGCTCCATGTGCTTCCCCAGCTCCTGTCTCCATCCTCAACACACTTGTGGTGACATCTGACACTAACATTCCCACATGCAAGATACCATGGACATGGTTATCATTACCTACTGCCTTCTGCAACTCCACAGTCATCACAAGCCAGACATTACAAACACTGAGAACACCACTCAGCAACAGACATGGTCTCAAAGCATTCTTCTAGGGCTGTTCATGCATTTCAGGACATCAGTCTTTCCATATGGTGCAACCAGCAGAAAGCCTGGGACCCTCAGCTGCTCCCATTTGCATCTCACCTGTCTGCCCTGGTTCATAGATGGGCTTGTCTGTTTGGATGATGGTGCCAACCCTGGCCTTGCAGATCAGGACCTTTTTCTGCTCCTCAACATTGACCCCATCTCCTGTGATGGTCAGTTTGACAGTGGCAATCTCTTCTGTGCCATTAGCTGGAGGGGCAACCTGTACAGACAGAGAGAGGAGAGAACACAGGCCCCAGCTAATCTTCTGAGAGTAAAGTGGAACAATTAACCAGTTCCCTCCCACTGTGCCAGGATGCTCCCAACAATCTCTGAAACCAGATGACATCCAGTCCTACATGAACAGCAGGAGGCCCTGCATGTCATGGAATCTGTCCTTCTTCCCACTGCTGACAAGCAAGTGCCTGACACTTCTGAGTCTTCAGACTTGTTCAGGAAGATGGGCGAGGATGGGGAAGGTGGGAGATGGTAGCAAAGCATCAAAAGAGAGAGACTGAGCAGTAGACAGCCTCAAATGCTAGGCCTTCAGAACTACCCAGCACTTACAAGCATGAAATCCAAAGTAGAAAACACAACCAGAAAAACTCTGGAAACCAAAGATCCCAGCAGCCTCAGCACAGAATATACAATATTAGAGAAGGGATACTGCTTACACATGTCTGTCTTATCCCAGATCTTTGCTAAGTTCTCACCAACAACAAATAACCTTTAAGATGCTGTTTAGAAACAACAAGCACACCCACTTCCATCCAACTAGTCTTCAGCAGCTCCCAAGAGCCGAGTTGCTGCCTGACTTCAGGCACTGCACAAACTGCAGTATGTTCTGCAAGACACCATTTCCCCAGTCATTAGCCGTGAACCTGCACAAGTCCTTCAGGAAGAGCTAAAGCTGCTTCATCTGGTCTGTAACGGAGGAGAAGGACACAGGTGGTATCCAGAACTCTGGCAGATTTTAACAAATGTAAATTCCATTTAAAAATTAGATTCAGGAAGGAAATTCAGTGCTAACCAAGGGATACTGTGCTGGGCTGTGCATCCCTAGGCAGCACCCATTCCCCTTCCTGAAAGGCTCACACCAAGACAAAGCAGACCCTACCCACGTCACCCCTGGTTAGGGAGTAACACAAGCATTTTCCTGAAGGGAAAATCAGTGATGGCATTTGCCTAGGGTGGCTCACCCAGAACTTTGTGCACAGGAAAGTCTTCTTCTTCTGAATGGTTTCTTGCATTAAGAGCTCCCGTCCTGCAGAGCGTTCCAAGGCCAGATTCACTAGAATCTTTGCTTCATGACAGGTGATATGGAGGCAGGCAACCTGGGTGGATGGGTACCGGAGAGCTGCAGGGATCACCACCAGGTAATGTCTGCAGCAGGGAAAGACATCAGAGCTGGTATCAGTTTGAGGTCTCACAAGGTTCAAGAAAGCTTCCCTGCCGTGGCCCACTGCTGCAGAATCCCTCAGCAATGTGCCATGGCTTTCAGCAACATTCAAAAGCAACAGTGAGCCCAGCAAAGTGGTTGTTTCACTGAACCCTGAGAAACAGTTTCTGCTTGATTAGCTGAAGTATAGCCCTATAATCTTTTTCAAACCCCTTACTCCAGTAATCTCCTGAACTCTCCAAAAACATCCCATGCAGTCTTCAGAAGAAGTGGTTTCATAAGCTTGCAGTCTAGACACCAATGATTTGATCTGGCATTGCAACTGCAGAGCAAACAGCTCTGGGCCTAAGGTCTGACCTGGGAGCCCCCCAAAAAGCTGGCTTGTATTGACCTGCAGGAGTCAAAATAAGGAATGGGAGGCAAGGTATATGACTCAACTACTCCTTGGGGTGATCAGATAGAGCAGGAAGCATGAGAGCTGATGGCATGGGATGTGGTCCATCTAGCTAGACTGATGCCTTCATGAAAGAGACTGAAACAGGAGTTCAGCATCACTCACAGTTGGTGAGAAGCAGCTGCAGCATGGAACAGAAGGCTCAGGAGGATGGCTATCCTCATCCTGGGGATTCTTGCTGCCCAGTCTCAAATGGCTCTCTTCCTCTGAAATCTGTGAGGCTGTTTATAGGGGGGGTAATTTCTTTCTAGCACAGCCTAAATGAAGAGGTAGGTTGTGGGGAGGATTCAGCCTCTCCTCACCTCTCCCTTTCTCCTGAGATTCCACACAGGCAGCTATAAGGATAAGTGTACTGTGCCACGTGCCCCTTGGCCAATAGCAGCCACTTTGGCCGCCATCCACCAGTTCAGAACATCCCCTCCTGCAAGGCTGCCATGGAGACACCTGGCCAAATGGACTTCTCATAGCAAAAAAACAGTGAGAACTTTGCTGATCAGTGACCCAGGCCAGGTCCTGATCACTTGTCACTTGCATCCCTTTGTTTCAGCTGGAGATGGATTGCTGCTGTGCAGCCTGCAGCAAGAGCTGCCCCCTGCACACAGCAGTGTCCTCATTCTGGACAGAGCTCAGGAGCTCTGGATCAGATTAGGGGGATGTGGATCTCCTTAGGCTGGCTGGCTTGAGAATGGAGTGAATCCTTCCATGTGAGTAAGGAGGCACTGTAGCAACACTGCTACCAGCCAGCAACCATTAATGAGCTGATGACTGCCTTTTCCTTCCCTGTATACCATGAGGAAAATGGAAACAAATACTGGCCCACAGCGGTCTCCATCAGTGCCCTGCAACACCCATTAGTCATGGCACCATCTGCAAGGAGGGGGCCTCAGGAACAGCTTCCTGTTCTTCATTATTCATGTTTGGGTCTAAAAGGTCTGGTGTAAAGGAATACAGCCTATTGGTCCTGCTTTTGAACCTGAGGGTCAGGTTAAAACTCACAAATTAAGTACGTGGGACATTTTGTAAGCACTGATGGCAGCCTGTAGTAGTGGGTAGACAGTTGTCCTGGTTAACCAGTTTGGCCTCCAGGAAAGCACAGTCACCACATAAACTGCCTGCTGTGAGCAGTCCACAAAATGCATCTGAGTCTTGTGTGAGACAGCATTAGTTAGCCTGAGCTGAAATATATGAGGGACTGTCCTAATAATACAGGCAGCTACAGTTCTGTGCCTGGAAATATTTCCCAGGGCTGTTTAATAGTGCCGATGCAGCCAAAGCTTCCCAAACCTGGGTCCCAACATGGTGTTACTCAAGCAGGCAGTTGGGATCTCTTCAACTGGTAAAAACAGCAGGATGCACAGAAATGTTCAGCTAACTCGGGATCCCTGTTCCCAAGGCTCTCCATAGTCTGCTCCTAGATGGAGTTGGGAAGACTGACATGCATCATGCACATTATGTACAGGATGTTAGTGCTAGCTAGTATTGCCATTGTCTCAAGTGAACATTTCACTGCTCCGTTGATTGAGATAACTGGCCAGAGGCTGATGGAAATCAACTCTGAGTTGGTCTAAATCACTGTTAGGCTCCTAGGCAAGGGAGACTAGACATCTTTTATTTTGATGAACACATTCTCCCCATTCTTCTCTCTTTGCGTCCTTCTCAAAGGAAGAGGTCACATTACTGGGAATGACAGTCACAGAATCACAGAATGGGTCAGGCTGGAAGGCACCACAGTGGGTCATCTGGTCCAACCCCCCTGCTGAAGCTGATTCATCCCAGAGCACATTGCACCAGATTTCATCCAGTCAGTTTTCAACTATCTCCCGTGAGGGAGAATCCATAACCTCTCTGGGCAGCCTGTCCCAGTGTTCAGTCACCCTCACAGTGAAGTTCTTTCCTCATATTCAGGTGGAACTTCTTGGGCATCAGTTTCTGCCCATTGACTCATGTCCTATTGCTTAGCACTACTGAAAAGAGTCTGCCAGGCAAACTTTTTTGTCTAAAATTAAATTTTCCTACAAAAAGCATGAGCCAGATCTATCACTAATCACAGCCAGAGAGGTCCAGATGCTGGCAGATTTCTGGCAGGAGCTGTACCCACTGGGGAGATCTCTCTGACCCTGTCCCACCATGCCCTCCTACCGTGTTTGCCCAGGTGTGCTCTCTATTCCTTGCTTAGCTTTGGCAAACCTGGCTTTTGGTCACATGAACATATATTTGAAGGATCTGCATCAAAGGCAGAGACTCACAGCTGCACAGGTGTCACAAACCCAGACAAAGTCTCTGCAACAGAGAAAGCAAAGCAAGGTTGTGCAGCCTTTCTAGCTCTTCATTTTCTTTCTCTAAATGGCCTCCAAGGAGGCCTGTGTGATAGTAGTGTTGGGCCAAGATTCCCATGCGGAGTAAGGGATCTACTCCTCCTGAAAACACACTTCAGCTGGAGCACAGGACATAGTGCATACTGGCAATGCGGAACCATATAGATACCTCTTCTCCAGAGCTAAAACCTGAAACAAAAACTGAAAAGGAAGAAGAGAAGTCTTAGTAAAGGTCTCACACATAATAAATGGATGACATTGTCCCTGGTTCAGAATGAGGACAAGGACCTTGGAAATCACTCCTGTGTTTTAATATCTTTGAAGAAAATAAAAAGGCAGGAGTCTCAATGAACTGCATGAGAAGAGTACCGGAGAAGTACCGATGTCTGCAGAGCACTTTGATAGGAGACTCTGCAGAGGAGGAAGTCCTCACTTTCTTTGAAGAATCACATCTGTTAGAGAGCCTGTGGTGTAGAGTAATTCATCCAAGCAACTGAATCACTCTTCATTCTTCTCTAGACATTTATCATGAACTTCATACAGGTCTTGGGCCTCCTCTGTTGTTGCCTTCTTTCCTCTTCAATCACAAACTTCATGTTCCTAATCACTGACATTTCCAACTCACCTCTTACACGAACGTACACACACTCCCTAACGGCTGTGCAGCATTTTCAAAGACAATGAGATTTGATACTCATGTGTTCTGATAGTGAAGTTAAACCTTTGCATTAAGGATATTTCATAGTCCATGCAAGGTTCATAAAAATCTGCCAGGCCATAGTGTTTTTGCAACCTGACTAGCATCCATAACATAATGGAATCCCTTTAAAGAATCTCTCCATGATGGCAAAGTGGACTGCTGCACCCTCTTTCTGCTGCCTTGACAGCAGATTTGTCCATTGCACCAAAACCAAGCAAGGAATTGAGAACACACCTGGACAAACACAGCAGAAGGAGCACGAACTGACTGGGTCAGAAAGCTTGAAGACAACATAGTGTAAACTGTTCTATGCCTCTCTCAATTCTTGGCCTCTATACCAAGATCATTCAAAGAGCTGCAAATCTTATTAATTTTTTTGCCTGGCTTTCATTTCTGTAGCTGGAATTCTGTGATGATTGTTTCCTCTGCTTCCTGGCTTCTTGGGTTGAGAGAGAGATGAAAGAGCCTTCATTTGTTATAAAAAGGTTTTACTGAAGCAAAGCACAGCCAGTCTTACAGGGGTATAAGATGGCAGTCCGTGTTGTTGCTTAAATTCTCAGTGTCCTAAGGCAGAGGCATAAGGCAGAAGCAGCAGGGTGGCAGTTCAAGGATTCTTCATAAGCAGCATTCTTCATAGGCGTTCTTCTTTATTCTTCATTCTTCTGTGCTTGCTTAGTTTGCTGCATTCTGTGTCCCGTATCCTCGATTTTTCTAAGAATTCTAAGGCA
>WEKY01014480.1:0-13819 GCA_013390045.1 Picathartes gymnocephalus
ATATATATATATACATAAAAATAATATGAGGCTGTAATTTTAATGAAATCAATTTTGAAAAAGTTTCTGAAAAAATACTTTGGAACCAGTTTCAAAGTATTCAGCTTTATCAACTTGATGCTACTGAATACAAACTTGCTTGGCATTGAGTACACATTTATTACCCAAAATGGTTCCACTTGAATCATGTGGCAACCAGCTTTGAAGAACCACTGCAGACCATTTACTGGTAAAGAGAAGGTCAAGAGAAATAACACTTCAACTGTTGAGTAACAGTTTCGACACAGCCACAGTATTACTAAAATATTTAAAATGTGCTTAAGGAAGTTCCTCTAAATAGAAATTATTAATCTTCTTCAACTGAAGTCACAAATGAAGATCTTTAGGAACAGTCACTCAATTTTCTGAAATCTAATGCTTAATATCCTTATAAGAATGTTATTTTGTCCACAATATTGAGTGAAGTAGCATGCAGCGTGGAGTTACCATTGCAAATTAAGATGCTACAAAGACCTTACCACATCATCTGCCAAAGTTTTTATTTGAATATTCTATTAAAAAAAAAAACAAAACACACACAAATCAAAGAAAAAAAGACAGTGTTACCTACTGCTTCAGAATAAAGAAGTCTATTTCATGTATTTGAACATTAAAAAGCATTCGAAATTTCACTAAGTGTTAAAAAAACCTGCAGGTAAATGAACATGGAATCTCCTGCTTTTCTGTGAAAAAGCAAGCTTGCATTGCACCTTACCCTCTGAGTACTGAATTTACTGCAGGCTGCAGTGCTGCAGCAGCCCCAGTGTTGCCCAAGAGAGCAGCCAGCTCTCTCAGGAGGGTTTCCAAAGCAAACACGGGCTCCCAGTGCGTCAGCAGAGCCACGGGACCTCTCAGCTCTGACGGCGCTGGAGACTCAGAGCTGAGCACTGCCCAGGCACCTCCCCGTGCCCAAAATTCTGCAGCCTCCTGCCAACTGCTCCTGGACCCTGAGTCACGTCAGCCTGGAGATGAACTGGCTGCAGCCAGTGAAGTGATGATGCACAAACCACTCAGTGTTTATTACCTCTCCCTCCCTTTTCCCCATCACTTCTTCCTTAACAGCAGGAAAACCCTGCTGACAACAATCACCAATGCTACATTTTTATTTATAGCCAAAAAAGCCACCCATATTGCACACTGACATCAACAATTATCAAGGAAAAATCTGGTTCGTGAACTTTGCTCAAGTGATACAAAGCAGTCATGAACGGGAGTTAAGATCTACAACTCATGGGGGTACAGAACTCCTGAAAGTGGCATTAGCTTGGCCATATTGCAAGCAATATCGTATTAAGACTGCATTTATGATATTAAAAAAAAGATCACAAGTCCATGGGACAGTGAGAGGACAGACCAGGTCAATCCCCACACAGCCACTTGCTCATTCCCTCCCAGCAGGATCATGAAGCCAATCAGAACCATTAAAGCAAGAAAAACTGGATGGCTGAGATATAAAGACAACTGTTGGGAAAAAAGAAAATAAAGAAACAAATGATGCAACAGCCATCACTCAGCACCAGCAGGCCAATGCCTACCCATCTTCTGAGCACCTGCTAATTTGGAAAAAAACTCCTCCTCCCCACCCTGCAGCCCTGCCTTTATTGCCCAGCATGGTGTGATACGTTTGGAAACTCTTTGGTCACTGTGGATGAGCTGTCCTGGCTGTGTCCCCACCTCCAGCCCACCCACCCTGCTCCTGGTGGGAGCTCACAAGCAGCAGAAATCCTGGAGACTAGGAAGGGCTCTTCAGCAAAAGCTGAACCACTGGGGTTCCTTCTGTCCATGCTGTTCTGGTCACAAATCTAGGACACAGCACCAGATGGGCTGCTCTGAACAAACTCCACCTGGGCCTAACCCAGTACAGACATCTGCACATCCAGATGTGACACGAACCTTTCGGCTTCCAAACCAGCGCATCCCAACACCCCTCCTGGATTCTCCTCACCTGGACCTAGTATGGAATTTATGATCTTGAAATCAAAACTAAGATGGCCACTTATCACTCTGGTAAATAAACCTTGTAATTGAGATTACAAAGAAAAATAAAGCCTAATCCTGTTTTCAACACAGAGACAGCCAGGCAAGTAAGAAGTTCTAGAACTCCATATCCATTTTAGGAGCTACTTGTACAAGAACTTTTTTCCCCTTCTCATGTAAGTACCGTCAATCTCTGCCAGAAGCTGGAACAGGATCATCTACCCCATCTCTACACTTATATTGCATTTGTCACTCAAACTCCTTTGGGCAAAATACAGAATACTAAAACAAGATAGCACAGTACATTTTTTCAGAGCCTGCAAACACTCTTCTCAGATATCCTTCTGGTGCAAAAGCTCCACTGCTGCCAGCAGCCACTCGAGATAAGCAGCACATTTAACAGGTAGGAGAGACTCTCCAAGTAGCTGGAGGCAAAGCCAAGGCAGTTCTGTACCTGCAGATCCTCACACAATTTCAACAATCTCTTGTACTAACAAAGAAATCGCACTTCCAGGCTCACTTCAGAACATAACCCAAAAGTAGTTTACCTCCCGAGAAGGAAATTGAAGATATTGCAGATTTTGTAGTCCTCTAGCATTATTCTTTCAGCCATCTATGAGGCAGCACAAGACAGAAAAATCAACACCTTCCCAGCTTGTTAAAGACACTGAGTCCCTGTTGGCAGGAGCAGCCCAAGGGAAAAGGTTTCACAAAAAGTTGAGGAAACATTTGCAGATAAGGGATATCAAGCTAACATTTATATGTATATAAATACATATACAATTTAAGACAGCTGCAGATCGTCTCTCTCTCCTAGTTTTTAATATCAACACAAACCACAGAATTTCTTCAGCATCTATACCAAAGAACTACTTCCTACTGATTGACTTGGTTCTTTCCTTAGAAGATTTAAGTGACAGAGCTTCTCCCTTTCAAACACAGCCTTTCCAGTCTATCAATAGTCAATATTTCTATTCACTCTTTTCCCAGTTTTAATTTACTCTGTGTATCTGGTTACTTTCCTAAGTACAGACAGATCATGACAGCAAGGCACACAAAAATAGCTTATACACCAATTCCTTCATCTCAAAAGGTCTCAGCTATGTTAATATTCAGAGTAACTGAAATCTTAGACATGAAAACAGTACAAAGATATTCACAGCTCACTGCATTTCTTGATACAGAAATCACTGCTTCCTCATGCAAACAATGCAGGCGACAGCAGCAACAATGTCACATTCACAGAATTAACTTACTTGAGGTGATTACATCAACTTTTAATACAAAACTCACAGCAAGTTATTTTTATATCTTTTTCTAACTTGTGTTTTAATAAAACCTTCAAACTGGCCATGAGTTGTAAACTGAGGTGCATTACTGAGGCAAAGTATTACTTTGCCATGTTCTTAATTGTTACGCTCCAGAATCTCACTCTCACCTCAAAAACCAAATTAGCAGTAACTCCCAGTTCACCACGTGCAGAATGAGCAATGATCACATGGGTAACTTCTAAATTTAACAGCAATTTTCACTCCACTGCCCAGGCAAATCATGGTGTGCTGGGACACCCATTTACCCATTTCTGCACACAGCTTACAACCTCAGGGAGCAGCTCCCACTGCTCCCAGCAAAACTCATTTTCTAGGGGTAACAGTCAGAGACTCAACCTTCTCTTAACTTCCATGTTTGTTTTGTTTGGTTGGGTTTTTTTGGGTTTTGGGGGGGTTTATTTGTTGGTTAGTTTTTTTGTTTGTTTTTGTGGGGTTTTCTGTTTGTTTCTTTCAACTGATATTGAGCTTTAACTGAAACTGAGCTGATATTGCTGTTTTCTAAAATTCACCTCGACTTCAACACCTGCAAAAGCCATGGTAAAGCTTCACTCAAGGACAAGAGCTTTTTAATTTGTATACAAGCAGGAAGGGAATAACTTCCCATATGAGCACCTGAAGCAAGGGAGTTTAAAGGGACAAACCCCAAACTGGTTAATGTCTGAAGTACAAAAAGTTGTCTGCAACTTGAATCTACTTCTTAGTCACAAAATAGAATTCACTCCTACAACCTCTGTTCTTCAGTTCAGAGAATGAATAATGTTCCCATTAGACAATTTAACCATCTGTTAACATATTCAGTTTTGCAATTAAATCTAAAAAGGCACCCAGGTCAAAAAAGCTGATTTGCAGAAACCAGGACTACACACATTTAGGCCTTTCAAGATCCTTACCCATGAAGTATACCTGACATTTTATGAACTATGTTTTTACTAATTTTATTACTAATGTTTGCTTTAGTATAATATTTTTCACACTTCAAGAAGCATTCACCATACTTTCAGAAAAACCTTGAAATGACTGCTGCAATCCATCTGCTGTCTCAAAAACACTTGAACTGAGCAACACCAATAGTTTTGTTCCTATTGTTGTACATTTCCATTTGGTCTATATGACACCATATGGAAAAAATCTTGTTTGCCTTGCAGCTGTTTGCTTCACAAACTCCTTGAATATGCATTATTTAATGTTTTTTAACTAAGACTTAACCTAGAGCCTGAACATGGAGGGAAACATTCCCTGGGGTTGTACAAAGTGAAGTGCAGATGGAAAACTGTTGGCATCCCTGAGTCAGGGCTGTGCCAGTGCAGGATGGCACCACCTCCCAGAGGGAAGCTGCCCAGCTTTGCCCAATTTCTCCACTTTTTCCCCCAGGAGAATGACCATCCACACGTGAGCAATGAGGAATTGTCAAACTTATTTCTCAAGCACACTAAATAAAGCCCGAGGGTCACCCAGGTTGGTAAATCATGAACAGCAGAGGGCATCAATTCTTTAATTGCCTGCTGGGAGATGCCTCGGCACTGCTTCCAACCAGAAGGGGAAGGAACACATGCCAGGGGCACGGGAATCATATTGGACACTCCCCTCCCCTACCAAATGTCACGGGCTGGGGTTTCACAAAAGAGCAAATTAATTCAAAAACCGAAAAAAAAAAATTTAAAATTCACTGTAAACAAACTTAGTGAATTTCATCAGCTTCGTAACTGAAGATACAAAAGGAGTTGAGGACTTGACAGAGTTGGTTTGAAATTATCCTAAAATGAAGCAGAACTTGCTTTGAGCAATTTCTTCACTGTAATACATTTTTTTTTTTTTTATTCCTGCTTACTTGCTGCCTCTATGACAGTGCATGCAAGGATAGCCTAACACCCCTGCCCAGGAATAGGCTCAGTTTCTGTATATGCTTGCTGTTCTATGCAGAGATAGCTTTGGTAAGATTTTTCACTGCATGCTGGTGGTTGTGTAGGACATATCTTGCTCTTGTGAGTACAGTAAACACTGAAGTAAGTGTCAGACTCCATTTGGATTTTCCTCTGAAACCATTTGAGAAGTTAAACTGGCAGAGTGTATCTGTTGGGAAAGAATTGACACACTTAAAAATAAACCAGAACACCCACAGCAAGCTGCAGGAGCTTCCTTGGGTACTGGGCAGTTCCTTGAAAATGGAGTATATTGCCTTTGCTAGACTTTGAGAAAGTGAGAACATGTGTATCTGCTTTGTTTGGGTTGTTTTGTAAGCAGTAAAAAAACCCAACCAAACCAAAGCCCACAAACAAACTGGCAGCAGCAGGGCTGCAGTGAGCCAAAGGAGCTGCAACTCCTTGTGAAGACCATTCATTTTGTCTGTACTCAGCAGACTTGGAACATGCTCACAGGGATCATGTCAACAACTCCTTACAATAATGCTGTCTGTCTTCCAAGACACAGACCTGCAGTAAAGAGCAAGTACTTAATCTGAGCAGTATTTGATCCCTACATTACAATAAGCTGATGGTAAAATCACTTTTTTCTCCCTCAGTAATAAATAATGTGATACTAAAACTTGGAAAAATGAGCAGAACTGCTGTCATAGCAGAGAACTCTCTTTTTTCCTCAAATCAAGAAAATCAGGATTGAATAATTTCCACAGGCATGGACCATAATATAACTCAACAGGCAAAGAATATTGGGTTAAATAATGAACAGCTGCTCTATTACATACGAGCTCTTTCTGTTGTTTTCCCCATTCTTTCCTGTTTATAACAGCATCCTTAGCAGATGAATTGTCCTCTGGGGAAGTAGGAAAGGAAGCACTGTGTGAACAGAGAAGAATTACATTGTATTTAATAATGAGGAAGCCCATGGTAACATTTGACTTCAGTACAGGTGAGAGTCCCTATTAAAAAGGAACTGGAATTCAGAACAGTTAGAGGAACTTGTCACAGATTATGGAGAATCTGTTATTTTCTGCTAAAGGAGATAAACCATCACTTTTTTGGTTTATCTTAACATTTAAGTGCTTTGGCTACCCCAGAACACTCACATGAATTTTATAAAGGTTTTTCACACAACAACTGTTTTGAAATATCAAATGTTAACTGATGTGATTAGATGCTTATCTTAGAAGTCATTCAGGAATTAGTCTGAATCACAGAAAACTATAAACTAACCTTACTGGATTTAGGAAGCCTGTCCTATCCACCCAAACTTTGTCTGAAGCTCAAAAGTGAATGCATATTAAAAATGAAAACTGCCTTTCTGGTTTGCAGGCAGAAATTTTACCAAAGCCTTCTGCTCCACTCTTCACCTTTCTAGTTTGGGAACATCTCCACCCAGCTGCAATAAACTGCAGGATGAAAACAACTCACTGCTGTGCATTTGTTACTGCAGATTTTACTTCAGTGTGTGCAAAATCAGATAGCGAAGCTCCTGTGTAGCTCACAAAGAGGGGCAGAGCCAGCCTGAAGGATCTCAGTTCGCTTTGAGTTCCAGGTTTTGTACTCGAACCTTTTGTTTTGCCTTTACCCACTAAATGTGGCTGGCACAGAAATTAAAACATCTATGGCATCGCTGCATATTCTCAGCCTGATGTGCCGTTGTCTTCTTTCTTCTTTATGGAAATTCTTACCTGTTCTAATAGAGCTGGGACATACAACCACTTCAACTATTAATAACTGTCAAGTTCTCATCTACTCATGTACTCACACAATTATAAATGCAAACATCCAGCAGAGCTCCATTATGAAACCGAAGTATTTCAGAAGTTACACAAATTTAATAGACAAAAATAATTCACAGCAAGAGAAAGAACATGAAGAACCAAAATGCAGACAGGGAAGCAGAAAACTTTATACTGCACAAGAATTAACTGTCTGTATTCTGTTATTAGGAGCTAGAATCTAATCAGTCTCATGTTG
Organism: Picathartes gymnocephalus; assembly: GCA_013390045.1. NCBI lineage: Eukaryota > Metazoa > Chordata > Aves > Passeriformes > Picathartidae > Picathartes > Picathartes gymnocephalus. The sequence goes on from WEKY01014480.1 coordinate 7,244, forward strand.
GCTTTGTATTTGTTCCTGACAAAGCTACACTCATTAAAAAACTCTAAACCACAGGCATCTTTAAAGGTCATTATAACCATCATTAGCTCTTACCATATTAAGGAGGAGTAATGAACTACAGAACAACATTTTTCCTGACCAAAGTACTTATTTTGTCTTGTTCCACCATTCCTGAGAGCCCAAACTGAATTTATACAGAGCCATTTGTGAACACATAACCAATTAATTGTGACAAAAGGTGTCCACAGGGATATTTAAGGTCTCAGGCTATTTCCTCTCATTCTCATGCCTACACACGGAGTGTGGTGCAGTTTTGTTTATGTGATTGCAGCTAGGACAGAGTTATTAATGTTTGACAGTTAATCCCTGACCAAAGAACCAGGTCTGTGTCCCTCAAACCAACGTGCACCCACCAGTCCTGCAATTCTCTCAGCCTTTGGAAGACAAAATTACAGCTGCTGCTCTCCTGGCTGTGGAACAACAGTCCTGCAGCACCAGGGCTTGGGATTCTGCAGCACTGCTCCCCGAACATCTCAAAATTTTTATTTAGAAATTTGTTCTAAATTGCAAGGTAGCAGTGCTCAAAGTTCCACAATCCTCAAGCAAGTTCTCCTGTATTTATTCTCACTCAAAGGGACAAACTAAATATGTTAATTGGGTCTTGTTATAAAAAGAAAATTTCGTATTTCCACTTTAAGTAGGGCAGCAGTAAATGCGTTAAATATATATTTACACACACACATATCACTAAGGAATACAAGGCAGGATTTTTTCTAATGACATTTTTTAATCAGTCATTTTTACATTCTCCACCCTTGAAACAAGTTTAAACTGTTATAAATTAAAAATATTTTCAGTAACACTACGCAAAGAACACTTGCAGGCAGCAGACACATCAGACATTCACCATATCCACTACTTTCCACAATACCATCTTGTCTCCAATGATTTTCTCTGAGGATCACTCAAAAGAAGGGAACTTTACAAGGAAGCCACCTTTATATTCCCCTTCTCTCCCTCTCCTGAGAGTTTCCTGTTGGCACAGGAGGAGCCTGTAGCCATTAGAAACTCCTCAGAGCATTTCTGCCTTACACAACACAGAAGGTGTGGTTGACACCCTCAGGCCAAATATTACCACACCCAGGTGAACCAAAAACCTTCAGGAGCTGTAGTAAACCATAAAGTCCCATGTGGGGCTTGCTCCAAAACTGAACTTGGAAGGTATTTCTCAATATCTATAAATTGGAAGAGTCTATGATTTAGATCATTATGTACATTACAATATTATTTCATTGCCACAGCAGATCTTTCTCAGATCTGTGCTGCAATCACACCATGATCAACTAAAGAGTTATCAGGAGAAGAGGGCTGAGAAACAGCCACAATTCCATGGAATTGCTGGATGAAGTTCAGACAAATTCATACAAAACCAGGAGTTATGTGTCATTACTATTTGCTGAAACTAAGAAGACTGGAGTTAATGAGTGGTTCTCACAAATTCATTTTCATAATTTTTTGTGTTCAACTGCCACACAAAACTTATGCCAGCAGAGCACCAAGGGGAGTATGGAGAGTGCTTAAGCTCCCAAAAAAATCCAATTCTTTAACTGGCACCTCTTTCTCCCCTACAATTAATTGTTACCAGGTATAATATATTTGCCTTGCAGGCTGTGTTAGTGCTCCTTCTGTCACACAACATCCCATTTATCCACTCGTTAGGATGCCACACTTGCAGGTGGGAGTCTTTGAGGTGCTCACTCCACCAGTACCGTAGCAAAAAGCCACTTCATTCACAAGATTTGAAGATCATTTTGAAACAAAAACAATATGCAAGTTTAAGACAAGTTAGCTCTGTCTACCTGGAACTTTACACAAATACTAAAGACGGTTTTCCGGTTGTTAATTTCAAAATTATCTGCTCCACCACCACAGCCAGTCTTAGGAAAAAAACCTTATTTCCTCCTAAACAAAGTCACTACATTATTTTTTTAAATACTGAATGTAAGGAATGATGATATACAAGCTGTAAGCAACTGCATAAAACCATTTATTTCAGTAATTTCCTAACTTCTTGTCATTTTAAGGTTGAACAAGTAAACTGATGAAGAACAAACTGAAATTGCCAGTTGCTCCAGCAGCAACTGCCATTGCTTGTTGTACTCTGAATTTGGACGAGGATAAAAAGAATCAGAGGGATGTTACTAGCCATTATAGCTTTATTGTTTACCTCTAGAGAACTGCACATGATGCAGAAAATATTAAATCATCTTGTAACCCACTCAAAGCTTTAAGGCAGATCTTGTCCTTCTCCCAGCCACCAGCAATCCCAGTGTCACTGGCCAGCTTTTCCTTGTGACACCAGAACCCAAGTCCATCCTGGAACACTGGGATATTCAGCACCACGCTGGCTGAAGTCTCAGAAAGCACCACTTTTATTTGCTGTGCACACTGTCAGTTCTCAGCCCTGCCTCTCACTTGGCCTAGGTGGAATCTGCTTTGTTTGCAAAGCTTCCTGTAGTGTACAGAAGTGCTCTACGGTTTTGTCTTACAAGGAGGAGTTCAGGAAGTTTAATTACCACAGGCTTATCACTGTCTCTATCACCTCACTTACACAGTGTCAATTCCCACTAAAAGCTAAAGCATTGACCTCAACACGAGCACCAGGCATGCCCTACCCTCCCATGTCAGCAGCACTGCCTGACCAGAATAATCCTCAGCAACACAAGTTTTGTCAAACATTAATTTTACTCTCCAGTAATGGTTGCACCCTTGATAACGTCACTTGCTGGAATATCCTGACTTTGAGCTAATAAGACTTTTAGAACACGAGCACTTTGGTGCACTTCTTCCTCAAGCATACACTTGAAACAAGAACTCTCTGCAGGCATAGAGAGATCTCACTCAGAGACACCATGATTTCAAATGTAATACATTTGATTTGGTTGCCAAAAATCTCTGCTCAACCTGACTCACAGTTCACGTATGCCACACACAGATATCTAAAGGAGTCATGCAAGAACCACACCTTTTTGGGGTGTTTTTTTGTGGGTCCAGCAGCATATAGTCTGCATGACAGGGACTGATAGGCACAACTTAAATCACTCCTTAACTCCTGCACTGATATGGGTGCTGCAACACAGCTGGGAAACCTCTCCCAAGCACACTCAGCTTACTTCTGGTTTAAAGCTACTTCCTAAAAAGCTTTTATCCCACTGTTTGATGCCAGGTTATGGCGCATTAGTCAGAATGTTGTTTCTAGCTTTTGATTCATCTCAAAGCTCACGAGTTTTAAAAGACTTCAGTGTTAAGCACAAACAATTTCTGCTTTTAAAATAAAATATGAGATGCTCCTTGGGTGAATCACCAAATCCACTTGCTCTCCAATTAAGGGAGCTCTCTCTTTCCTCTAACAATTTGTTTTCCAAGTTACACATCTTCCTCCTATTCTGCTTTTTAAGGCCACAACACACTCAGAACACAGCCCATTTCAGAAATGTGGTTTGTAGGAAGTGAATCCCCCACTGAAGAGCTCCCACACAGACCTGGAGGGAGTCTGGGGGTGAAGCAGTGTGTGTTAGCACAGCACTGGCCACCACGTGCTTCTGCTAATCCTAAACTGACATACTGGTAACTTGAATTAAAAGCACCACCTAAGAACACTGGCCACGTTAGTTTCTAGTTACACAGCGCTCTAACACTCCCAGCACACCCCAAATCCTGTTACAGCATCCCTTTTCAAGTGCTGATTCACAGAACCACAGATGTCTGAAAGGATCTCATTCTTTCCTCAGTGCAGTCCAAACCCTTGCCCAAAAAGCAGGGTCACGCACCAAATTTACATCAGCATGCTGAAGACTCTGTCCAGGTTTCAAAAATTGAAAACCTCCAAGAACAGTGATTTCAGTGTCTCTGACCAACAAATACTTAATCATCCTTCAAATTATTTTTCCCCTTGTAGTCTCCTCTCCAGCAACCTCTCCTGCTCCTTTTTATGACCTCTGTCTCCCCTTCTTCTGCCATGAACTTTTGTAAGAAGTCTGACTTCAACTTCTCAACCAAAAAGGTGCTCATCTTGCCAAGCCCTTGGTGAGCTACACCAGCTCTGTCAAACCAGACCTGACCCTCTCAAGCACTTCCCATTCCCTCGGTTCCCGACAGAATTATCTCTTTCCCCTGTGACAGTGAAACGTGGAGGAGAGCAAAGAACATCTGAGTTAAGCATTAACCAACAGAGGAATCCCAGCAATCTCCCTGACAACCCCAATTTATTTTGTTTGCCCTAGCAGAACAGGCATGCTTTAAAACAAGCAGAACAAGCATAACGCCAAACCCATGGAACTGCTCTCTGCCACCTCCTGCCAGCCTGTTCTCAGGGCTGACATGAGATCAGATGATTGTTTGCCAGAACAATTTAAATTTTTTCTGCCCATTTCACTGTAAACAGAAATGATGACAAAAATACCAGGCACTTATTGCAACCTCTAGTCTTTGAGCCAGCTAAAAATGGGGGGAAAAAATCCCAAAATCACCACCCAGAGCTCCCTCAGCAGCAGATATGAGTCCAGGTGCTCATAACATTGACATCAAACTTTGGTAAAATACTCCAGTTTACACACTCTACTATAGAAACTGCAACTGAATTCTCATTGTGCAGTTCTGTCACATTCAACAAATTGTATCAAACCTGAACACCTCTCCCAACTACCCAAAGCAGAAAATAACTGAATTAGTAGCTCTGATACAGCTCATCTTGAATTAGTTATGTGTGTACCTATTCACTGTCTTACAGAGAAATACTCTAAAGAATTGTTTTCTTTCCCAGCACAGATTCTGTCTCAACAGCCCAGTCTTCCTTCCTGTCAATCAGGAAAAATGCCACTGATCAGGCTCCAGCCCTTAAAAACCCCACCAAACAAACCCCTACACTTCTGCAGGCCGAGCATCGCTCACATCTTTCAATTTCAGATGAACAGGGAAATAAAAACCTTCCACCTTTCTATTCTAAGTTTCCCTTCCCTCAGGATAATGACTTCAGTTCCTAACCCTCTGTCACCTCGAGCCATTTTTATCATACAAAATCATTCCTCTGGACTACTTCCCAATGATTTGCCTAATTTCAGCTCCTGTGCCAGGAACCAAAAATACTTTCTCCTCTCCGTAGCTGCACACTTTCTCCCACCCAAGGCCTTGCTCAGCACCCGCCTGGATGTGTGAAGTAAGTTCTGAGGAACAGACACTCCTGTTGAGCTCCTTGAATTACACCCAACACATGACAGAGCACAGGCTGATTCATCTCTAACTCCCCTGAAACTTGATTAATTCTAAGTTTCAAAGATGAACCAAGAAAATCTCCACACCCAACTGTGAGGAACTTTGTGTATGAACTCAGTGACAACTCAGCACTGGCACAAACAGTGTGGTTTCCTTGCCACAAGTCCCAAATATTAATTTATCTTAGTTGTACAATGAAGAGAACAGGGATGAGGTGCAATAAGAGTGCTCTCCCAGTGCCTGGAGACATTGCCAGCCTCGGCAGAACCAATTCCTCATTCAAAATTAAAGCCAGCAAAATTTAGGATTACTCCCCTATACAACGGATGAAGCCTTTCCCTGATTACAGGCTTGTTCTTCCCTTACAAACACAGGGCAATTACTGAGAAATCTGGCTGTCCAGTCATACCAACTCAATTTAAAGCACACCTGAATCCCATCCCCTTTTCTCCCTCAAAAGTAAATCTCTGTTCATATCAGGTTCATACACCATTTGTATACATGATGCCCAGAGTGAAAAATATCTGCTTTCCCATTCAACCCACTCACTCAATTACATCAAAGGCCAGACACCTATCCCAGGGCAAAATTATCTTTTAGAAGGCTCTGATTTGAGTAACATATCCCTGCTCTGATCCATAGTGCTGCTGGACTGTATTCATCCACCCCCTCAAGAAACAAATCACATTGCTGTGTATGAAGTCAAATAGAAAAATGTTCTTTTCTTCCACTAAACGGAACAATGAAAGTTTATTCTAGTGATTCTAGAATAACTGAATAGACCATGCAATGGAAATAGTCATCCTGTTCAATCCAATTTTGAGCTCATTTTACTTTGACTTTTCAAATTATGTGTTTCTATCAGAACAGAGTTCTCTTCTGCTAGAGCAAAATTCAAATTCATGTTCACAGCTTTCAATAGAAGCACTTCACTGGGTGGTTTTTGAATCACTTCCCTGCAGGAATCTTCAGGCAGCCTTCTTAGCTACTTCGCAGGAAATAGTAAAGGTAATATAAACACACCCAATCGTGTTGTTTATATGACGTTCATCCTATGCAAGGAAACATGAGTTTGTTTCCAATAACACCATTAAACAAAACAAGACAGCACATTTGCTCATCCTCTGCCAAGATACATATCATCACTTTTAACACAAGTGCACTCCCAGTCATTCTGGGTTCTGGCTGTCATCCTCTGAAACAATTATAACTTTCAGTAACTTTTCTATGCCTCACTATTATATATATTTAACAACTTTCCCACACGTTTCCTACCTTCATTTTCAGTGCGGGGGGGGGGGGGGG